>CABFOQ010026400.1:0-14155 GCA_900660455.1 Gephyroberyx darwinii | reverse complement strand
GTGTGTGTGTGTGTGTGTGTGTGTGTGTGTGTGTGTGTGTGTGTGTGTGTGTGTGTGTGTCCGTCCGTCCGTCCGTCCGTCCGTCCGTCCGTCCGTCCGTCCGTCCAGTCAGCGTGACTTTATTGCTCCAGCAGAAAGGTAAACCTCTGTGCTGGTGGGGGTGGTCAAAAAAGCAACACAGCCAGGCTTGTTTAAAACGGGCAAGCTGAATGGCTGAAGTATTAAAAGTCAATATTTCTGTGTAGCACACAGTCCCCTGGCTCACAGTGAAGTGCTATGTGGAGGACAAGGCACCTATTGATGGCTGTGTGGGGGTGAGGTCTAAAAGTGTTCTTTGACTTTATCCCGGATTCCCTTGTACAATTACTATGTAGTGTAATTGTAATGATAGAAATTGGTTTTAGTCTTCCATATATTTTCATTCCACAGAAAACAGACGAAAATCAATGAAGAATGCTGATTTTGACATCAAGAAATTATTTTTTCAATTATTTTTTCAATTATGACAACTATTGCCTGGATTTGATTGTACGCTCTTAAGAAAAGGTGTTCTCTATAGCACCAGAAAATGGTTCTTGGAACCAGGAACTTGGAAGTGCTGTAAAGAATGAATTTACCAATTTAAATGAAAGAACTGGTAAATCAGAATGAAGAGGTTATTTTATTATTATTAATAATAATAATAATAATAATAATAATAATAACAATAATAATAATACATTGCATTTATATAGCACTTTTCACAGTACCCAAAGACACTTTTATTGCTGCTGGTCCATAATATTTCATAAATTCGAAAAGGTCTTTGCAGCAACATAAAGGTTGGGCGATATATCGAGTTCTCCAATATGATAGATATAATTTAAGTGTTTAAATGTTATTTTTATTTTTCGTTCCCTGTGCACTGCCACCACCTACTGTCATTCTCCGGGGCAGGCTTTAGTAAACGGAAATGTCAGAGCGGAGAAGACGACTCATTTAGTAGAGTTGATTTACTTCCAAAAATGAGTCATATCATCGCCGCTATTTGGAAATACTTTGGATTTAAGCAGTCAGACAGAGATGCTATTTTGCACATTTTTAGAGACTGAGATTTTTGTTTTTTCTTTGTACTAAATAAGCTTTTAATGTTGTTATTGTTATTATTTATTTGCTCGCTACTACCGGGCTGCAACAGACAGAGACAAGGCAGGAGCTGAGAGTTAACAGGCCAACAGGTTGCTTTATTCCCACCAGCAACATAAAAGTAGCTTTGTTTCTCCCAGCCGGCGCACCTCCCCTCTGTCCCGGCAGGTCAGCCGCAGAGCACCAAAGTCGCCAGTCCGTCAGGATTTCAGGAGCATCCCGCTCCAACCCCGACTGGGCAGCTCTTCCAGACTGTTCCCGGCTACATCGCCCGGGAACATGGTGGGTTGCTGCTGCTGGTCTTGCTCTCTCCACTTCATAGTCCGACTCAAGCACTCAATCAGGCTCTCACTCTGACTCAGACGCACTCCCGTTCACACATGCACACACAGGTTAAAAGGGTCCGGCTGCAATCAGCCTTAATTGGCCACAGCCAGTGCTGGATCCAGGGAGAGTCAGTCCACTGACTCAACTCTCTCCTGTATCCAGCTTACGCCTCACCCCCACCCTTCCCCCAGTCTGCCACACATTTTGTGCTTGCTCTTTTTGAGCTTGATTTAGTTATTTGATACATTTGTTAAATTCTGACAGCACTTGTTATTTTGAAAAACTAAATCTGATTTGAGTGAATAAAGCATGCTTTACTTCAATGTGTGACTTTGTATGTGGTTGTGACCTTAAATAGAATAATTTAAGCTCGTACATTGTATATCGTCATTTTACCTAAAGAATATTGTGATATTTTAAAGTCATATCGCCCCGCCCTAGTAGAACCATTTGAGCATGGTGCTATAGAGAACCTTTCCAAAGCACCATAATAACACCACCATAACAGGAGCGTGCTATGGTACAAGCCTAATGACTCATTTTCTGGTTCTGGCCGTGGTTCATATTCTCCTTCCTGTCATTCACTCATTTACTTGCTCACTCACTCTCTCACATTCATATAAACACATTGAAGGAACAACAGTAGCAGCTTGTGAAGGTCACCGGTTTGTATCCTCAGACCAGCTCAGTGGGGAAAGTTAATGAGTAACACTCACCTCTCCCTCAACAGCTACTGTCGAGGTATCTGAAGGCACTGAACCCCTAATTGCTCCAGTGGAGCTGCTCAGTGGTCACCAGTAGAAGACTGTGGTTGTACTGGGTAGCTCCCAGTGCGGAACTTGATGAATGTGAAGCGGGGTGTTGCTGGAAAAGATCACAGAGCTCAGTTGACTTTCTGTGGGGTTAAAAAAAACGAGCAAAACAAAAAAAAGTGAAGCCTCCTGAAGGCACACATCATATTTACATGTCAACTTTCAGTTAGGTGTAGGGCTGTTTGAGCTGCTGTAGAGAACCTTTCTAACAATGGTTCTTTATAGCACCAAAGGGGTTCTGCTATGGTACAAGCCAAGAGAACCATTTTCTGGTACTATATAGAGCCCTTTTTGTAAAGAGAGTTTGTTTTCTCTCTTTCATGATTATCTTATTAGTCATCTTTACTGTTGTTGCTACTAATGACAGCTATTCCAAATTTCAGAATTTAAATATAGTTTTCAAAAAGTCCCTCCGTGACTTTTCCTAGACCCACTTTCTGTACACACTAGGGTTGTTCTATTTTCGAAATCACACAAGGATATAGCGGTTATGATATTTACCCCTTTCAGTTGACTTGTTGGCCTCTTAGACAGCCCCCCAAAAAAAAAAAAATCCACCGTTCTTTCTAGTGCGAAAACATAACCGTCTTTATTACCATCTGTCCTCTTGCTGAACACCCCCCTGCGTCCGTAATCTTTCAGCCTTAGCAGTGACAGGACGGCTGTAAAATGAGACCCGGAGGAGTCAACCTGAAGTTTGTGAGAGCTCTATGCTCTCAGGCGTTTGGTACTCCTCTGTGGCGAGAGGCTGAGAGAGAGAGATGAGTCTCTGGCCTGTAAAAGGTTAGGGACAATGCAGGGAATTGCTATTTGTCTCCTACGCTCTGCTGGGCACACCGGCGGCTAAATAATCACCTCTTTTCAGTGGATATGATTTATGGACACCATTAATTGCCATTATGGGTCACCCCCCTCGCCTTCTCCAATCTCCCTTTGGACTGGCACCCCAATTCCACAGCCATGCCTGACTGGTAGGGAACTGGACCAAGTTACTACCTGTTCACACTGTGAGCAACTTGGTTGTTGGGTCTATTCTGACATATTGTGGGCTGTGTGAGAGGCTCTGATTGCATCCATGTCTGCAGCTACAAAGATTTGAACAGGTAAATTGTGTATTTTTCACTGCTTTGGTCTTGCCTTTCATGAAATTGTTTTTGATGAGTTAATAGCTAGCAAGCAAGTGCTAATTAGGAACCATTAATTAATCTGTCTGGGACCCTTGTTGCATGTCAGCCCCCTCTCTTTATTCCAATCTTGACTGTCTCTCTATTTTGATCAGACTAACGGATGCTAAAATGCCATCAAAAAATAAATAAGTAAAATAACATTTCTTCAGAGCTTACCGTATCACCTGACAATGGATACAACCGTTCTCCAAGCATCGTTTTTGAGACATTTATTCCTGTAGTTAAATAAAAGTTGCAGAGAACTTAGAAGCTTTGAATGGCTGGAATCAACTTCTCTTCCATAACTTCTCTTCCCTGGTTATTTAGGTTTCCTGTAATTGGCCCGATCATGTTGTCAGTCAAGTCATCCAGTGAATACTTTGACCTTTTCTGCGGGTCAGTATAGACTCCAGAATCCAGATTGGAGTTGTTTGGTTAGGTAAACTAATGTTTGTCCGAGATAATGGCATTTACTATTGACTTTGCCTCCTGATTCATTTGCACATTAATGACGGTTCGGCGAACAGGGGATGCAAGGCTCATTTACAGTCATGTTTTGAAAGTTGGCGAACCCCTTTTTCTTTTTTATCGTGTATTCCTTTTTCCTTTTAATCAAAATTAGCTTGTTCTTAACTGAAATAAAGGATCTTCATTTAACAATTTCATGTTTTTAGAAATAGTGCAGGGAGTAAAATGAAAATAGTGTAAAGGGAATTAGTAGATGTGTAAAAATAAGTGAACCTCCTCTTGCATTAGTTAAATCAAGTAGATAAGTAGAATCAGGTGGGTAAATAATTGGGTATGAAGTTAACCAATCAAACGTGAGATCTTTGCATATATATATATATATAATTATATATAATTATATTTACCAAGAGCCACAAGAAAAATATTAAAACTAGTAAATGTGTTGTGCATCATTCTACAATAAGAACATTGAGTAGAAATGGCATTCATGCAAAGGTAGCCAGGAAGAACCTCTGCCGTCTAAAAAGAACAAAGCTGCCTGTCCTACGTTTGCCAGAGACAACCTGGACAAACCTGAAGATTTCTGGAAGTCTTTTCTCCGGAGAGAGATGAGTCCAAAATTGAACTGTTGGGTGGCAATAAAAAATGTCATGTTTGGCAAGTGTCATGGTTCGGGGCTGTTTGCCATGCTCTGGACCTGGACTACTACATATCATTAAGGGAACCAATAATTACGAGGGATACCAGAGAAGCCTCGAACAGAAGTTCAGACCATCAGTCCGAGAGTTAAAGCTGGGCCGAAAGTGTCTGTTCCAACAAGAAAATGGGCCTAAGCATTCAAGCAAATCTACCAAAGAATGGCTATGCAAGAGAACAAGTTTAGTGTTTTGGATTGGCCGAGTCAAAGTCCGGATCTAAATCAAATTTAGATGCTGTGGCAGGACCTGAAACAGGCTGTTTATGTGAGACCTCAAACCTCACTGAGTTGGTTGAGTTCTATAATGAGACAAATTATTGATTGAAGGAGTTCACATATTTTTTGCACACAGGGACATCTACGTTTTTTCTCAAACGAGTTTTGTTAAATAAACAATGAAGGTCTACTATCTTTATTTGTGCATGTTCTTTTTTGGGGGTATTTAGGATATTTTTGATGTAGAAAAGTTCTTGAGTCTGAGGTTCGTCTTAGTTGAATATATATTTATTACAAAAAGTGAGAGGAAGAGGTGTACACCGCACATAGGCAACATACATTTCTTCAAAGAAAAGAGGGTTTGCACTAGTCTTTAAGTACCAGTCAAGGACGTCAGAAGGACGACAGAATGTGCCTACATTGGAACAGTTTGACACAAAAGAAGATAGAAGGACCGTTAAGGCATCATATGTTGTGTCCTAGATCAGAACATCCATAGATAAACAGACTTTCTGGAGCCATGGTGACAAGGGCCTCTGGGCATGTGACGTTATGGCCCAAAGGTTACAGAGAGGAGACCATTCTACTCACACAGCATAAAACAGTATATTCTCAAGGGAGAGTCAGTACATCTGTAGTCCATATATGCACATGTATAGGTGTGTAAGGTTAAATTTCCACGACAATTTTCATTAAGATTTGAGGTTTAGATAAGGATTTTATAAGGTTCTTCCTATATGCTATATGAAATAATGACCACCCCCTGTAGGGTTCACAAAGTTTCAAGCATGTCTGTATGTATCCAAATTCATTGGATAAACTTACATCCGTTTAAATATCTGGCAAGATAAATCAAGCACATCTCAACTTACTCAATTTACTGTATCTAATCCAGACACTACTGAATCATTACACAGAGGTATTGTTGGGAACATTGTTTTTCTTCATGAATAAAGTTTGATTGAATGTATTGATACATTCATTAGCAAGACAGTATATTTAAGCCAGTATGTTTTTTGGCTATAGTATGGAAGGTGTGAAATCCAGATGTACATATGCATCTACATAGTTTTAAATCAATGTGCTGCATCTGGATGTTGGATTTCACAAAATCCTAATGACCAAGTGTGGTGGGTAGTGCTGTTTTTTTTTTTTCAAGTTTTCAAGTTTATTGTCACGTACTAGATAACAACGTACATCATTACCAGCAGTGAAATTCTTGTCCTCCGGGTCAACTCAACTTTACACAATAAAAATAAGTCAAATAAGTAAAAAGGTAATACAATAAGTAGATAAAGTAAAAAGGTAATACAATAAGTAGATAAAAATAAGTAAGTAAGTAATAACTAACAGAATAAGGTGCAATCAACTGAGGTGCTGAACTCCTGCGGTGTGTATGTATGGCTACAGATACACTCCGGGTATCCAGGTACTGATTGGGTACAACTAACTCAGTGTTATGTACTTTAACACAGTGTCACTCGCTACAACTCCTATGCACAAATGGGTCCGATAGATCGAGTGTGGCACTGTATTGAAAAGGGATTTTTCCTTACATCTAACCTAACAGAGGAATTCAAGTGTGCAATGGTAAGGTTGGATTTGACATTAACAGAGTCAGGCACGGGGCAACAGTTTCTCATGCAGGCAAAGCAGGGCCAGTAGATAAATTGGGAATGTGAGAGGAAGAAACTTGGCTGGAGGGAGCTGTGGGGGTATGGAGGCTAACCAAATTAAATTAATTATGGTTGCAACGGGAGGTCAAACACGTTTTCACTAAATAAAAAACAACATTTTGACAGCTTGACAGCATCTATTCCCAACTAAATTAGTTTCCCATGGTCCAACATAATGTAAAAATAATAAATTAGAAAATCATCATTTTCATGAATTATGAATGAATGTATGTCTCAATAGTACTAAAACAGTATAACAGGCATGTGTAAATTAAATGGATTCCAGATGATTAATGAACTTTGGCTTGTGCTAATTATTAGATCTTCTTGACCTGAAAACAGATGAAAGGTTAGGTTTCCTGGCTTCAGAGACACAATGCATTTTTTATTCATAATTATGAATGGTATGACTTTAAAAAAAAAAGATAGCAATATTAAGTATGTGGAGAATGTTGCCACTAAAGTTGAATCTTTATACAGGGACCGAATGATGTACTAGCCCACAAACGGTGACCATAGTGGACATCGACTTACGCTGTCATAAATCTACAGGACCATTAGAGAGCAGCACCATTTACTAGCCACCTATCAGTCTCAACTACAATCATAGACAAAAGGGATGGCTGACACTACTGGCTTGTAATGGCCCACTCAGCAGTTCAACCACAATACACCAACACTGCAAAGCTATTACTCAAACCTAAGTTTATGACTAACATCATCATCTAAGACAAGGCATTCATAAACTCTTCCTTCTTCATTCATGTATTCAGTCAAAAGCAAATTCTCTGTGCCACCAGCAGCAACTATACCTGGTTGCCATTGCTCTTGTCCCTGTCCCTTCCTACCGATCATGTCTGCAGCACCATCAGACTCGCCATACATACCCCTCCTCCCCATCATAATGAATCGTAAATAACTGTCTATTATTATTCTCAATCCTGTCTACCAAACTTTACCGCCTTCCTCTTCGCTGCATGTGTGACATGCGCCACTCTAACCTCCCCCTCTTTTCCTACCTACATCACTTCACCTGCTTTCTTAGCCAACTCTCTTAGGAAACTCTTCCTCAGCCACAGCAACAGCATCAGAGGGAGCGCAACCATATTCTCTCTCTTCAGTGTTCTTGTTCCGGTGCCTTGCTGTCATGCAGTACACTCTTTAGATTACTGACCGGAGTGTCTAAGGATAACTTCCTCCTATCGTTGCTAAGGTTCACATTTTTCATTCTGAGGACAACACGTCCTCAACCGAGCTGATACAGCAAGCAGTTGGAATTCTCTCATCCCTAATAACCTGGGCTCTCTCACAAAATGTTTGCAAATGCACACATTTTCTGGCTTTCCTGTCACTATTTAACCTTGACAACCACTCCCAGGACCTCTTCTGCTTAAAAAGCATCATGCCTTCATCTGCTTCAACTGATTATACTTGCCTGGGCCTTTTCCCCTAAGTCTGTCAAACATGTCCAATATGCCAAACTCACGCTCTGAGCTGGCATTTGTTTTTGGTTTTCTGTGTTACATAAGAGTAACGGCCATGCTGCAGATGCAAGCATGGCAAACATCTGCCAGCATGCAATCTTAGAAAGAGTGTCCCGTAGAGGATCTACTACCAGCTTGGCAGATCTAATGCCCTACAACCTGCAAGAAAGAAATTTAAGATTGTTGTTGAGGACGTACACGCCAGCAGCTTTGTGGAATGTGACATTTGCCTGACTACCTTTTTAAAAGGGGCAAGGGACCCAGAAAGGGTCGAATCAGAAATGTTCTGAGCTGGACAGAGTTGCCACTCTTCTCACATCCGCGTTCCAAAAGCCGAACAGTGCCGCTCTCATTTCACACCAAAGATTCACTGTCATCTACATCCCCACCATCATCTCCTCCCACACAGCTGGCTGTCTGTGTGCCCCACTTGCTGCCTACCCTATCGGTGCCAAACGCCAAGTTTTCCCATTTACACAGGGTGTTGTCAGCTTGATGTGCCAAACTATCCATAAAACGCAAACTGTAAAATACCTAACGAAGCAGGGGCTTGCCTTCTCTTCATCACTACGCTAATTTAACCCTTCTACTATATCTGGCAGAACGCTGGCTCTGTATTCCGTCAGAATCTCATTAAGCATCCTCTGCGTGTTAGCCCCATCACTCATTAAATTCTGGATCTTAGAAAATATGTTTTTTTCTCACAGAACTTCACAGAACATTCACCTCTCCTCCACCACTCCTGAATCATTTTCCTGACTGTATCAAATGTGCACTGGGCAGAGCCGGATGCTTGCTCTCTCAAACCTAAATGCAACCTGGTGCCATCCTTTTAAAAAAATGCTGGCAGTGCCATATTTGTGTCCATACTTACTAGTGGCACATGGCAGCCTTTCTACCTAGGAGAGCAAGCTTCTCTCATATGACCCTAACTACTTCTGTGGCTTTGGTAGCACTCACCCCCGTTTGTGACCAAATCCATGTACAATTCCCTAAGAGCATCTGAATACTTGCCATGCTCAAAGGTAACAAGATGAGCCTGGCCCCGTACAGGCCTATCCAGTCTGTCCCTGATTTTGTAGCATACAAAACTCCTTCCGAAACTCCAAACCCTGCTCCACCAGGTCAGATACCCTGTGACTACTTTCCTTTGCAATAATTGCTACAGAGGGAGTTTCTCTTCTCTAATTTAATTTTTGTCAAGTCTTAACAGAGGTCCTGGACCATGCTTTCTGCCTGCACTATTGTCTGTTCTAAACTTCTATTCCTTTGTCTAAGCTCCCCAGTCTCTTGCTGCACTTTCTCCAATTTATTCTCCCATTTTTTTTGGGGTGCTGCTGTGTAAGCCTCTCACTACACTGAGACAATTTGGACTGCAGCTTTGTGCAATTTTCTATTTGTGGCTTTCTTCTCTCCATCTAACTTTTCTTCACACAGAAGCTCAAACTCTCTCTGTAGCCTTTTATGATCTGATATCCCTCTTCTCAAATCCTCTACAGTCTAGCTGAATCTCAACATCTCTAACATCTCTACAGCCTCATCAACACAGGCACTTGCTCTGGCACTTTCCTTCTTCACCTACCTGTTGACCTCTGGTACCATAAAGACGGCCCTTTCAAAAGTTTTATCATGCTTTAAAGGGGAATTCCGGTATTTTTAAACCTGGGCTCTATTGTACATATTAATCATGTATACCCCAAAATAGGTACAAAAAGTTTTGGAATTGCTCCAGTAGATCGCCTCAGCCAGCAGTCGCAAAATGGGCTGCAATGGCTGCAACGTAATCAGCAGGGGCAACTGTGCGCGATCAAAGTATGCCCACTGTCAGTGGCTTGTTTTAGCCACTGACAGGCTCAGATTGTTATTTGAAGTGTCTGACAACATTACGGAAAGGATCCCTACAGAGATAGACTTTTGTTTAACCAGAAAATGAGAGTCTCGCTCACAAGATTCCAGAGCGAGACTTCTCCTTGAGCGAGACTTTCATTGTTTCGAATCTGGGCTAGGCACTGCTCCCTGTTAGCATATCCATTAAGAACATATTTTCCGATTTCAAACACAACTCTGTTGGTTAACAGACTTAAATGTAGCTTCCCTGCCCTCACAGCAGACAAATCAAAGTCTAGCCCCAACTACTCACACTCCCTGTACTTTATACCACAGTCATTTTGCTGAAAGAAATAACCACTAAACTATCACTGTTCTTTGGATAGAGCATTCCCCTATCCCCATACCTGTGCATACTTGGAGAGTTGACACATCATCAAAGCAAAACACCTCTACTGGTAGCCCTAACTATTGCCAAGAAAACAATTTTACTGAATTGGAAAAACAGAAAACAATTTAACCTCTCACAATGGTTCAATCTTTTAATAGAGCAGATATCACTGGAGCGCAACTCAATCCAACAGTTCAATGAAATATATTTGACACTTGCCGGTGAGCTAATGCCACGGCCCACGAACACAAATAAATAAGCACATACACACACTTGCAATTATCAAAAAGGTTCATGCACACACACACTCTTTTGAAAACACACAAATACACCCTTCACAGGCATAAGGACACACACAATGATCAATCCTGCACATAGACCTCCATACTCATCCACCACGCATCTTATTTATGCCCATTGTGAGGGACCTGGGGATTGCAGAAAGACTGGGAGAGCAGGTAATATGAAAATAATAAGGGTTTTTATTAGCCCAAAGTATTTACAATTCTTAAGATAGGTAACAAAACCAGTAACAAAACAAAACATTTAGACTTTAACTTAAAGGACTGCTCTAGAGATGTAAAATTATCTGGGTCAAAATAAGCAGAACAGAACTAAGTCAAAGTCATATCATAACTGCTGGAACAAAAACTAACTCCACTCCAGTCATACCTGCAGCTATATACTACTGGACTAGCCCATAGTTAATTGCAGGGGAGATGGATCAATTTTCTTGTTATGACAGCCATGACACTTTAGGGAGCAAGTCCAGAACCACCCCTCTGGCTGTAGCTGGCATGGTAGGGTCCAACCATCCCTGTTGGTCTACATAATTTGGTCTGAGGCTGCGGCTCGGTCTTCGTTTGTTTGCAAGGTGGCAATGATGGATGGCTCTCAGCAACGGACACTCGACACAGGAAAGTAAACCATTATAGCAAGTGACATTTTGATATAATGGATTCCGTGCACTCAATACTGTTACATGTCCATGTCACAAGGCTAATAAAGTTTTAGAAGGATACCTGGTGTCAGTATCATTATTCTGTATGTTAAAATATGTATAGTTATGAAAATTACCGTCAGTGTGTTAGGTTGATGGTGCGGCTGGTAGTTGCAGCCGTCACACCCATGTACAGTACATCTATTTGTCATTTTGTTACCTATATCCACTCTTACCTACCTACCTGTCATGTCTGTTTCTTTGTTGTTGGTGTGTGTATTCATGTACTTGTCTCGGTCTACTCTTGTTCATCCTTGTAGATCCTTTGGCAGCCCTGTTTTGTGGATTATTTATCTGTTGTCTGCACTTACGTCTGCGGCCTGTGTGTTTGACAGCTGCAAAATGCCTTGCGTCCTATATAGCGCATTATAACCAGACATCATAGTCAGACAGGATAGCCAGAGCAGCATTTCTTCTCTCCTGCCTGCAGAATTGTGCCTGTCGACACTCTCAGACTCTAGATATTTGGCAGGGCGCGCATCACGTTTTTACAGTGATCACAAAAAAGCCCCAAACAGAAAATAAAAGTGGACTTTGGAGAATCTCTACATATAAAATTTCCATTGTTTGCGCTGGGTTTATGACAACAGCCAGTTCTGTGAACTACTCGGAGGCCATTTCCCACAGTCTAACCAGGGTCGGTCGACAAGAAACGATAACGATATAACAATAACAATCGATTCACAGTGAGTTTTCGTTTTGTTTTGTTTTCCCGACTTCCAAACAAATGCGTTCCAGTGCATCTGCTCGGGAAAACATGGAAGCCCGCAGCAAACTCATGTTTGTATGGCAAGTTTCTGAATTTCACAAGCATCTAAAGAGGACTGACATCAACTACTACAGGGCCATTAGTGAAGACAAACATATCAGTGCATATCAGTGAACTAGTAATGTTAACGTTAGGCTAGTACCACAAGCTAATAAAGACTTCTATCTCGTAACGTTGAGCACAAATCAACCGAATTATGTTACAAATGTAAACTACAAAGTTGTTTCAACATGTTTTCATAACAAAAACGACATATGAAGTAAAAATTGATGCAAAGAGAATTGTGTTTACTGTTCACGGTGTGCGCCGCTATATTGCTGTGACGTCAGGTGTGTTTACATTGGCGAACTCTGACAAGATGGATCTTGCCCGAGTTTCTGACTGAGAATTCCGACTTGAATGACTGTTCTATTGCGCATTTTTGTGTCGGAGGTTGTTTTTTTCTGAGTTCCGAGTACAATGGATTGCACCATAAGACCAGACGTGGTGCTGTGGTCAGAGTTGAGGCGGATTGTGTATTTTGTACACAGTACCAGTTTACAGTACCATGCCAAGAAATTGTCAAGATATTAACTGGCACTGGAAGTTAGTGAGCGGGGTTAGCATTACTTAGTGAATTTGGGAATTGCGGGTGAAATTTAAAACAGTAGTTGGAGTCAGCAGTCACAGCCAGCCAGTGGCCAAAACATACACATTGGGCTACAAATTGATTGGCAAGTGCCCTTCAGTCATTGAATAGGGATTGTGGGTTAGTTTGTCTAGTTTTGTGTGTTTGCATTAGAAGATGTGGTGCCTGGTGGTGGTATTGTTACATTAGCTTGCAAGCAAAAGGCAACTATGCTGCTGCCTAGCATTAGCATGCACCATGCTCTGAGCTACTGAGGACCCTTTGTGTAAGCATTGGGTACATTGAACATCAAAGCACTTCAAAGACACAATGTGTCAACATGCTAAAATGTTAGCATACTTAACCTACTATCACTCAACAGTGTTAATATGGAGCACCAATCAACCGGGGACATATGGATGATTTTGGTATCTACTCATCACTTACAGGCTACATTGACTAAAGGGCCAATCTCCAAAAAAATATTCCTTTAAATGACTATTTCCAGAGGCTATAGAGAGAGGATGTGGATTGTGGTTGGGAATTGTAGCTGGACCAGCGGCCAGACTAATGCTAAATGCTAGTGATCTCAGTCTTCTGCCTTTGTGTGATTACAAGGAATAGAAGAGTCTCAGTTGTCATGACGAGACACTCTGTCTGGGTCCATGACACAGTTGGGCATCCCAGTACGCACACACACACACACACACTGCGGCACCTCGGGGTGGGAAAAAACAGGGGTCACAAGGCCAATCTGAGGGCAGTTTCCTGGCACAGATCACTCAGTGGGCAGGATTCAAAGGAAATGCTCACCTGTAATCATTAACTCAAAATACAGTTCAAACTTATCCTCAGAAATCAAATCATCCGCTCCCACCTGGCTGGGGCAAGATGGCCGACTGGCTGTTGTCAGCTGGGAGATGTAGGCCTTTACCACAACAAATAATTATTCAAATTGCGCTTTATGTAATTCACTAGGTCACTATGGCTCTCAGGCACACAGCTGTCAAAAGTCACATATCATGTTTCATCACCTCCATGTTTGTATTTGTGACCAAAAAGCACACGGGTGAACGCATGTCGGGTGTCTGACTTAACGACTCAAATTACATGTGACGCATGCGCATGAATGTGACGTTAACATGAGCAGTTATGGCCACCGTGGCTGAACAGAAACAGAGCCACCTGCAGAAACTTCAACAGATAATCCAGGTAAAAAGTCATCACAGCACTGGCTGCACTGTTTGAGCGACAGGTGATCTCTGGGAAATGCAGTGCAGAAACTTTTAGCATTTTGAGATTACCATTTAAACCCTTACCCTAATCCAAACCTAGTCTTAACCCTGAACGCAAATCCTAATCCTAAATTTGTAGAAGTGAGGACTGACCAAAAATGTCCTCTCTCCGAAGGTTTTCACAAGTACAAGAAGGCCCGCACGCATGTACACACGCACGCACACACGCACACACACACACACTTATACAGGCATTCCCCTATCCATTCAGAAAGTTAACAATTTGTTTTTCACAGACAGGAATGCTTTGCAGCCTGCTATCCCCCCAACCCCTACCCTTCCTTTACACACTGTG
>CABFOQ010026398.1:0-16109 GCA_900660455.1 Gephyroberyx darwinii | reverse complement strand
GTTAATTGTGCCAAACCAGATTTCTGCTTTTATTATCTTCTACTTTTGACATAATAAGATGACAGTAATATGTACAAGTCATATTCACTTTTGTCTTTTTCTCGAAGGAGTTCTTTGAGGAGCATCATGTCATGATCTCACGTAGGGCACCATGCTGGGTCATCATTACTGCATACTGCATCTTAGGAAAATTTAGGAAAACAAAGTTCCTCTGCTCAATGCAACGGCAGATGATAATATGAAAAGCTCCATGCACGGGTCCATTTTGAGATGCAATGAATGAAAGGAGACAAAGCAAGGAGTTGTAGCGATGGAGTTGTTTTTGGAGTGCTGTGAAACACAGAGCGGAGAATGAACGGATGGTGGGAGGAAACAGAGTGGGAAACAGAGAGACCATTGATCGATCCAGCCAGGCTTCTCCTGTAGACTGACGCCTAGAGACACTTCACATCCCGGGGTTCAGCTTTTTTACAAATAGACATGGGTGTGCATGTGTGTGCATACACACGAGCACTTTCTTCCTCTCTCTCTCACATACACTCAAACACACACCATATAGTCTTACACATCGTATAAAGAGTATATGTAAAAGTAGGGACAGGGGGGTGCACCCCTCTGACATTGTCATTGTAGTATTGCTTAACTGATAGTATTGCGTAGTTGATCATATTCAGTAGGAGGCAACCATACAGGAACCTGGGGTTTAAAGTAAAAATCAACCCAAATACTGAAATTCAATTTTATTTTTATTTATGGACAGTTGTATCAAGTTTCTCTTGAAAAAGGTATATGTAAGACCAGAATTTTAATCTTCACATTCTAACATGGAACAACACATGGAACACACTATATGTCAGATAGCCAGACAGCCTTTGCAAAAGTTGCAAAACAATTCTGCAATAAAAAGATTATGATTATTATGAATATTATGATTATTATTATATTAATAGTATATGTATATTATATTATTCAAATTAATTATTATTCAAATTATAAATACCTAAAGTATGTGTACCCAGAGCAGCCAATATCGGACGTTCACCATCATTTGATACCTAAAGAGATACGACAACTAAAAGGTGAAAAAGTTTCATCAAAGTGAAATAATATTTTTTTCCCCTTTAAAAACAGTATGGCTGCATTTTCTGCCTGTTAAGTTTCTGTCTACCTAGAAGAAATAAATGCAGAGAATTAAGTGTATTAAATAATTTAAAGATACAACTTTATTTCCTAAGCATTAAACGTGATACCATACGATTGTGTCAAATATTTGGCATTTACTGTATGTAATTCCTGTCACAGTTGGCTGCAATTAAAATACAACCCTGCCCTAATCTATTAGGCTGCATTCATATTGCAGGCATTTATGCTCAATTCAACAATGCTCAAATAACCTATATCCGATATCAATATGAACTGTAACACATTTCAAGACACGCTTATATACAATAACGTCACATCCCTTATTGTGCCCACACTACTTTGGTCACGCTAGCTAACATGAAAGGTGCTCAAAAATAATTATTGATGGGACTTTGATGTATTTGCGTGCAAATCGTCAATTGTCATCGTCAGATAATACCAGCAAGAAAGAGGAAGATGGCAAAGGCCATAACCCTAACCTTGTGCTCTGCTCACTGCCACTTCTGGGTCACTTCTGAAACATCTGGGTCAGGTATAGAAGCCAAGAATGTTGGGAGGAGAACGTATTTTCGGAAAATGAATTTTACACAAACTTCAAGATGTCAGGGGCTACTTTAAATTTTTTTGCATAGGTTTGCACACATACTTGCAACCACCTTCCTCTCTCTCTCTCTTAAAGGGGCAGTTCTCAGGTAGCTGGATTGATTGCTGATTTGGTACAGCTGTGGGCCTTGCAGTGGTAATACTGCTGATCCACCACTATGCCTAGCCCATAGATCACAGATCCTGGGATCTGTTATTCATTTATGGAAAAGCTACTTAGCATTATTGTATCATCATAGTTTGTCACCTGCACAGGTGGAAAGTGCATAATAATGTTTGCTAGCTAGTCATATTTATTTTCAGCAGGCATCATATTATTTTTAGCTTTTTTTCTCTTTGTCAGACATTTATTTTGTTAACAAATTTCCCCTTAGACATACATTTCTTAACATGCAATCGGTACTTTATATGACTCTTGCCAGACGATCTTATGAATCTCATGAATATGATACTATTGTAATCTCTACAGTTTCACCAATGTCCACGGAGATTAATGGTGTGCAGATACCAGCAACGCTCAGCCTCGGCGACCCTGCCTATCCACTGAAAAGTTAGCTAATGAAAAGTTATCCAGATGGAGGGAATCTGCGTGCGGAGCAACACATCAATGAGTGTCACAGCAGAGCCAGCGTGACAGTTGAAAGTGCATTTGGATGGCTGAGGGGAATGTGGAGGTGTTTGGTAAAGCGCTTGGATGTTGACATCTCAGCTATTCCTGTCATGCTGCTGCGTGTTGCACTGTACATAATCTCTGTGAGATGCACGGTGAGGCCCATGAGGTACCAGGTGACAGATGTGATTACAGAGGCGAGAGCCTATGCAGCCACATAGAGTCAAGGAGGCACTCACCCCACACAGATGGACAAGGATAAAACATGACCAGAGATATGACCAGAGAATGAAACTGAGGGTCTATGAAGCAGGATTAGTTTGCAGGATAAATCTAAAAAAAGTTCCCAGTTTGTACTACTCCCAATTAGAACATGATAATGAGATAGCAGAATTATCACTTATCTGGCAAATTGTGTAACCCTGCTTCACAGAACACCCCTTAAATGTGAAACACAAAGCACTATTTACAGTAGAGCATTAGGAGTTGTAACTTTCCTACAGTTCAACTTATAGAACATTATAGCGGTCATCGGTTTATTATATTTAACTGTTGAGAAGTAATGTGATCCTGTTTGACGACCCACAGTACTGGACGGTACTATCATTTAAAAGGTGGAATGGTAAATGATTGAAATGTGTAGCCTGGGTGTTGTTTTTTGTTATTATGTAGATGCATAATTTGTTTTCATATTATCTTGTTGTACCGCCTCCTGTGAGTATAGGCAATATCTAGAATGGGGTTTCCTTTTGGTTTATTGTTTTGCCAAGTTTTTTGTAAATACTTAATTTTTCCTAATTCTCATGTTTTTCATCTGAACTATTTTATTTTGTGTTTCAAATTTTTTTAAACAAAACTTGCATGGATGTTCTGTTTTGGTGACAATTATTTAAAAAAAGGACTCACAAGAACACCAACACGGTCATCTCTACCATACAATTATATTTGCAAACATGTTCAGAAACATTGTCAAACAGAGAACAAGTGCAAATGACAGCTACAACACAGCAGAACAGCATATTGAAACTAAAACTGACATGTGAGGGGTATTCAAGGATGCAGTGTTACAGGGCTCGATTGCGTAGAAGTCAATACAAAAGTGAATGTTATTCCCAATTTGAAATCATATGTTAAAGGTTAATGTGTCTAACCTTTTCACTTACTGATCAACTGTGTGTTCTGCTTCCTGGAACACATTTAACATGTCAGATACACACCCACTGTACATTTGCAGTTATATTTAAGTGTTTAGAATCCTTCTGTCCAGCTTTGTTTAATTCAGGTTTTATTTATTTAAGATTTCACAATATGTTCAAAAACATTTTCTAATAAAGGACAAGTGCAAACCTCCTGTTACTACACAGTAACACAACAGTGAGCACTGAGACTCTAGTGATCACTCATTTTGAATCTCTGGATCATCTGGGAAAATTTGGGTGAGTGAAATGACGACGTTAAGCTATGACCTCCCTCAACAGCTACTATTAACATGCTATTGAGCAAGGCACTTAATCCCCAACTGCTCTTCTGGAGTTTCTTGGTAACCAAAACCAAAAAAGTTAGTCAATTTGCTTGCTTTAGTCAGGGTTAAAATAGGCTTAATTCCCACACACACACACACACACACGCACACACACACACATCCACAGCACCAGTGTTTAAAATTTTAGCTAGGCATTTCCTCGACCACCCTCTCCAACAGCTCCCCAGGCTAGACCCCTGCCTTAGACAAATGTGGGAGACCCCTTTTCCACATTGGAACAGGAAAACTTGGGGTCTTTTTCAGTGCAGAGCCCAAACACAGAAGATGGAAACAGCATGTGGCTTTTAAGACGTGGGCCCCATGGTGCTGCTTTGATTCCATTCATGTTCAGGCTGGGGCACACGGCCAGACATTCCTGCTCAAGCTGCATTTCTTTAAAAGTGCCCTCTAGTTCTCTCTGTCTTCACATATACATGTCTCACCCTCAGAACCATACGTATGCACACACCATTCCCACTTTTATATTAGCCATGTTTGAATGTCAAATTTGCTGGCTTATGAATTATGCCTCGCCTGTTTGCATGTCTTCGCTGCAAACATGTCTTCGCTGTCAAATGTATCTAAATTCTGTGTAATAGCCATGATATAGGACATCCACATATGCTATGCACATGTACGAAACATTTCATGGAGATTGGATCAACTTTGCAAGAGAAATAGCATAATATTTTGCATACAATTCAAAACGATGGAAACCTTAAACTGCTAGCTTTTTCCAGTTTACAACACAGCTGAAAAAGAGTTGTTTGTTCTGATATTATTATTAAACACACTTGATGAATGTTCTGAATAACGTTATGTTGATAAAATGTTTATCATGCCTCATATTCTTGCATAGCTTTTCATTGGACCATCTAACCTTAAAAACATATCAATAAAAAAAATTGACAAATGGATCAAGTTATCGTGATAACGATTTTTGTCCTTATCGCCCAGACCCAGTGTCAACGCCAGATAGTATCAAAAATATGTGAAAGACGCATGATGTAGGCAGCACAATCAGGCTGTGTATAAACTTTGTGGGGGAAATTTAAAAAAAAAAAAAAAAAAAGGTTGCCATTGCATTGGATGCCCTGATGGTTCTATGGGGCACAGCCAATTGTATTTCAAAACTAATAGCCATAATCTAGTAAGTCTATATGTTATGGTAAATGTGGTAAATGGGAAATTGGTAAATGGATACATTTCTGGGAAATGTATCCATTAACCAGCAGAGCTAGAAAAGTGCACATTTCCAAAGGTAACTCTGGTAAATGTATACATTTCCCAGTTAATATGAGTGGAAAACACTAGTCAGAGTAGCGCAAAGTTCAGTCCTGTCCCTACATTTTGTTATGGGTACGGCATACATAAAGTTGGTTCTGCATCTGGCCAATCAGTGCAATTTTCCTTTTGCCTGAGTAGTGTGGGACATTTGAAACCTATCCACCAAATTTATTAGCTCTAGGACTTACGGTCTCTGGGGTAAAGATTGTTGTAAGGCAGAAATAGAAGACAAAATAGAAGAAGTCTAAAAAACAATAGGGTTCCAGCACCGTGGTGGTTGGACACCTAATTGACATGACAAAAGGCAATTTAACTGGATTAGAAAATGACTCAACAAGGTGAAAAACAGTATAGCAAACAACATTCCTGGTGCAGTCTTAATGCAGAAAATCAAATCAAAGCGTGTGTGTGTGTGTGTGTGTGTGTGTGTGCTTAAAAGGGGAGAGACAGTGAGAGGAAGAGAGAAAGACAGAATGCTGAACGTGGCTAGGATAATCAATCTTGTCTTTCTGCTAGCAAATTTGGCAACGTGCAATATTGCAGTATGTAAGGTATGAGTAAATCAAACTATAATAGTGTTATAAAGACACGTCTGATGAAGCCAATGACTGACTTTGTTGATGATACCTTGAGATTTCTTCACTTTATTGCAGACAAGGTGAATATGACTTTTCCAAAGTTCATCATCACGATTTCTAGGTATCTGTTTGGTGCAACTTGAGTAATTTCATTCTGTCCAATGGAAACATCGTCGCTTGTTTTGCCAGCCTGGTCATGTCTTAAAATGCAAGTACATGCTCCGTGCATGGAAAGTGAGCGAAATACATTTGTGAGGAAACGTATTTCTCTCACTTTCACGTTTGTAGTTTGACATTAAAATGGTGTGGTGGAAAGTAAGAGTGGTGTATGGGCGTACAATTTTTGATGACTTTTTTACAAGTTCGATGACTTCAATTCCCAAGAAGTTTTCTACTGGGGCTGAACTTTTCATTTTTAGCAGAACTTTTAGCTGTTGTAAATCATTATAAATCTCAGCAAATCGCACTCTACCTTTAGCACCCCTACATTCAGGTCCAACAATTGCGTGACATTTTTTAATGAAAAAAATACATGAGCTAAAATTCCCAGTGCTGCACACTTTGCAGGTGTTAACATTTTGATGCACATCAATGAACCCAGCCAGAGCAAACAGTCTATCACTCTACTCCAGTTCTACTACAAGAATTCTCCAAGCTGGAAATGACATATAGTACTCTATGGCTGTTTCTACTTCATTATGTAAATACTTCTCTGCCCTATACCATTGTCATAGACTCTTTCAAAGTTACAGTTTTAAAGCCGCTATTAAAGACAACATGAAATAGTATTTCAAGAGTTTCTTGCTTCTGTAATTTCACACATTCCAGTTCAGAATTTTGGGGTGGGACATATGCCATCCTCCAGGAAGGAAAGGCAATGCAGTTTTGACATAAAAATCCAAGAAAATAAAAATTTGCCTACATAAACTCACCCCCATACCTCAAGATCATGGCCCAGACATACACCCTGGAGGTATGGAGGTCTAGAATACAGGTGCAGTACATTATCTATATGTCATTTCCAGCTTGGAGGATTCTTGTAGTAGAACTGGAGTACAGTGATAGACTGTTTGGTCTGGCTGGGTTCAAATGCATTGAAATGTTAACACCTGCAAAGCGTGCATGATCCTCATCCTCCTTGACCTCAGTGCCGCCTTCGACACCATCAACCATTCCATCCTCACCTCATGCCTTCAGTTCTCCCTTAACTCCCATAACTGACACCGTCCACTCCTGGTTCAAGTCATATCTAGTCATCAAGTCATACCTTATACATCCTCCCACTTGGTCAGATCCTTTGCCACCATGGCCTCCAGTTTCACCGCTACGCTGACGACACACAACTCTACCTCTCCTCCAAGACCATCACCGCGGCCTCACAGTCCCACCCTCACCATCTGCCTTACAGACATAAAATCATGGATGCAAAAGACCTTTCTACAATTCAACTGCAATAAATCTGAAATCCTCATTATCGGCCCAAACTCCCTCACCCGCTCCACCCAGGATTTGTCACTCAACAAATTGATGGCTCCTCCGTCATCGGCAACCTTGGAATCATCTTCGACCCCACAAAACTACCACTTTTTCCACCTTAGTAACATTGTCCACCTCCGGCCCTCCCTGTGTTTTTCCGCTGCTGAAACCCTCATCCACAATTTCATAATATCCAGGCTCAATTATTGCAATAGCATCCTATGCATCCTATACAGTTCATCTAACAAAATCCTCACTAAACTCCAATATGTTCAGAACTATGCTCACTTTCACCCACTGTACAGATCACATCACCCCTGTCCTCCTTGACCTCCAAACCACCAGGACCAAGCACCAGACCTGGGGCGACAGGGCCTTTGCAGCTGCCGCCCAATCTCCCCAGCAATATCTGCAAGATCATCGATTTATTTTATTTGCTGTTGTTTTACACTATAAAGCATCTTTGGGTACTATGAAAAGTACTGTATAAATGTGAGGTATTATTTTATTTATTATAGGTGTAGGGCTGGACCATGGCAATATGGTGAGATATGGTGGTACAGATCCTTTCACAGCTTTGTAAGCCAGCACCAGGGTGTTTCACTCAACATGAGAAGCCACAAGCAGCCAGTAGAGAGTGTGTACAGGGTGGTGGGTGGGAAAATAGGAAAGGTTGAAGATCAGGTGGGCTGCAGCATTCTAAATGAGTTGTAGGGGCTAAATGGAGCAAGAGAACATAAACATTTACAAATTGGGCTTCCTGTATCAAGCAATGAAAACTCTTTTCATACTTCTACAGTATAAAGGTTCATACACACCCAAAGGACGGTCTACATCATAATTAAAACAATGAATGGGTATTGAATCAAAGTGCTCCTTAAATGATATGTAAAGGGAGCTCCCTTAAGATTAAGATTTACAGATTGTAGATACTTTGACTCCACATACTTAGGATGTAAATTGACACAATGACTATGACACTGAAGTGCAGTGTCAGCTTTAATTAGAGGGTATTTTCAGCCATATCAGATGAACAGATAAAAGAACTACAGTCATTTTGGTTGAATAATGAACATGCTAATAGGAACTGATATCTTACAGTCTGAAAACCCAGACTCTTGCTATATTTCTTTGCATGTGCTTCCTCCTGTCTTTCAAGTAGGTAAAGGTTTTTTTTTATTACTATTAATTTGAATGATGCATTATCACTTGCTAAACAATACCAAAAATGGACTTGTCAGACAATGTTACCCTACCCTTTTGCTCTTTTTCAGCATTGCCTTGCTTCACAGTTATACTGCTATACACATTCACACCTGGGAGCTGCCCAACAGCATTTCACTGTTAGCCACTGAGCAGCTCCCCTGGAGTAGTTTAAGTGCCTTGCTCAAGGGCACCTCATTGGTAGTTGTTGATGGAGGAAGGGAATTTTCCCCAGCTGGTTCAGGGATTCAAACCTGTGAACCTGCAGGCAATTCTACCTCATTACCCTTTAGGCAACCGCGGCCGCCTCTGCGGCATTTTTGCTCAAATTAGCAAAGGCGCAGTCCAAAGATGTGTTGTGGAGATGTAGGTTGTGTGAGGAGGGATTGTCTTCTGAAAAACAAAAGCCATTTAGCAGTTATATCAGTGTACCAAGCAGTTTAATCAATGTACCAACTGTATAGTTAGTCCTGATGCGGACCTAGCTGCTATAGTGCTTGATAAGCCTGGCCGTTTTTTAGCTATCTGCAGGATTTTATTCTGCCAACCTATCTCTAATGTTACAGCAATCTAGGTAACACATTAACCTGTTAGGGATATACAGTATTGTGGCTCATTGCATTATAACAGTTGAACCTTAGGCAAAGTTGAAATTAACAAGCCAAATCAGTAGTTTCCAAGACATTTTTAATCATTTATCTTGACACATTTTAGGGAATGGACTTTTGATAACAATTATTTCTATGAAACAAATCTAGGTGAACTCTTTGTCTCAAATATGCACTGCAAAATGACAATATCCTGGGACTATTATGGCACCAGTTTAAGCATCATTCATGGCAGTATGTCTGTCATAAATCACTTTGGAAGTGTATATCATTTGAGCTAAAAGAAATGCACATTGAGCGAGATTGCATGTTGAAATGCACCTGAAGTCTGTATGTAATGTTTTAATGAGCGTGATGAGTTTTGGTACAGTATATCTATCATTATGTTGAGGTTAGGATTTCTTCCACTGAATCTCTGTTGCAGGATTTTTTCCATTATAGTTATGTATGTATGTTGAACTCCAGTAGAATTCATTCTTTTACTTGTGATAAGGCTTGTGCTAGGCTTTACTGTGATAAACAATAACCGCTGCTGAAGTTCTAAATACGTGAATTAATATATAATTATATGCTGCCCTATACAAAGTAAGCCGAGCTTGACACCAGAGCTGCACAGGCGTCGGCCATGTGCAGCCAGCCCGATAGCGATGCCAATACCTTTACACTCGAAATCAGATTTTGCAAAACCGCTTGCCTTCCTTTTGCCCTTTTTTCTTGCAATCTACTTTTAATTGTGTCCCTTCCAGTGTCTGTAATAAATCTGAGTGTTGAGCGTTAAAAGATTAATGCCCCTCTCTCTTTCTCTGCAACTCCCTCTCCCTCCCTCATCCCTCGTCCCTCATTTCAACAGCCAGGCAGTAGCATCACGTATGCATATGTAAATGCCCCTTTGCCCGAGCATGGTGGAAGTAATTGTATGCATTTTTAACTGGCCAATCGACTGACAGATAGGTGTAGATAGTCTCCGCTCCGTTCTCCCTTTTCTCTCTTCTCCCCCCTCCCACCCTCTATCTTTCTATTTTTTATTTTTAGCTCTGTGCTTCCCCCTCCAGATACACTGGAAAGGTACTGCATGGCAAGGCTGCAGTGAAATGATTAGAAACAAGCCATCCGCCACAGGTCTTCCTTTACCTCCCTTCTCTCTCCCTGTCTTGCTTTCTGCCATTTTACCCCTCTTTTTCTGCCGCTGTCTCTATTATTCTACTCTATCTAACCCACGGCTGACTGTGCTAGGTTCTACACTGAGTCACGAGGGAGGGTTTATTTATTTAGAGTATTTAAAAGGTGAGGAAGAGTAGGAAGTGTGAGAAAACTAGCTGAGGTATCATATCATATGATGATATGAGGTATCATGAAGTATCATATTGCCATAGGGACTTTATGTTGCTCTCATAATAAGTAATAGGAATACATAGTTAATTTGATATTACATTAAGTAAGTACATTCCCGTAAGGGTTGATTCTGAAATCTTGGCAACATTTGACTTTGCAAAGTCATTTTAAATAGCTTTAAAATAATGGTTGCCTTTTAAATCTTTATAAAGTAAGGGCATGATATGGATTATTTTTATACTTTTTGTCGGTAACATACATACTGTAAATAATTATGTAGGTGCAATGGGTACTATAAATAGGTACTACAAGCAAGATTGAAAAAAATCATTATGATGACATCATTTCATTTCACATTTAAATTTGTATTATTTAGGACTTTTCAGGGTTGTTCCCTCTGGTCATTGTTCCTTCAAACCAGACTTCACCCAAACTAATTCAGTCAGCACTGAAAATAACTTTTTTTTTTTTTTTTTAAACAAACAATGAGCTTTCCGTCCTCTGTATAAAATCCTATTATTTGTTCCAACAGCATACGGTAGCAAAGACAGAGTGTAGCTTCTCTGCTTAAATTTGAGGCTACAATTTACATCAGTTAAGTTAAGCTTAACAGTTAAAAGCTGATACACTGCTGCCCCAATTTTTCAAGCAAATTTTAACATTTTAGCCAGCAGGATTTTTAAAGTGTATTTGAATTTCTCTCTTCCCCTCTCACTAAATGCCTCTGTCTATGTCCAACACACACATGCACACAGTCATAAACGGTGAACAGAATTGATTTTAAAAACTAAATTTGGAGAATAAATTTGCATTGGAGAAACATTGGGCTCCAACATCGGGAGCAGAGGTGCAACCACAAAAATAGTCTAAAAGTACAAAATGGATAGGAGCCACACTCTCTCCATTAAAAGTAATGTTTATCTCACCAGAGAATATTAAATGCATGGTCTGGTGAAGTCTGACGAAGGCCTTCTTGGCCAAAACATCCTGTTTTTATATTCTGTGATTAAATAAGCATTACTTTTAATGTGGAGAGTGTGGTGCCTATCCATTTTGTACATTTCATTAAAACAGAGGGAATTTGGCACTGACAACATCACACCTAACTATAGGGAGAGAGTGTAATGAACTGTGGGCCTAACATTGGTTAGACTGCAACATCCTCCTGACGTGTGTGTGTGCAAATATGTGTGTGTCTCCATGAACAGATGTATAATAACAATAATAATAATAATAATAATAATAATTATAATAATAATAATAAACTTTATTTGTATAGCACTTGCAACTATTCAAGTCAGAGCTATGAAACAACTAAATAAACAAGTGTGCTAGCACTTTGGTGCCTGGGTGGAGGCATGGGGTGGGGGGTAGGCATGACTGGAGTGTTAACTATGTTAACTTTAAGAACCTCACCTGTTAGCACCGAAGTGTTGTGGTAGCAGTGTCCACATGTTAGCAAAATGCTGAGTAAATTATTTATTTCATACGCTGTCTTAGCCACAACAGATAATCACAGGGCTACTTCCTGGTACGTGAACAAGTTTATAGAGGCGCTCCCTAACACCTAATAATCAGTTGTGCCATGGAAAAAAGGAATCCATTTCCTTATTCTAACTGGGGGTGGTGTGGCTTGTCACATAATGGATAACAACATGGTTTAAATAGATAATGTTAATCCCATTAGGCCTTGTTTGCATGTCCACTGACCCTTTGCAGGTCAATTGCCACAGAAATATGTTTTTTTTGTTTTGCTTTTTTAATAAATTAGCTTGCTAATGCTACTTGCTGGTTTTCATAGAATTCTGGGCCAATAGTCAGCAGTCAGATGAGACATGTGAAAGGAAAAAGTTCACACCTTTAGTCCGTACTAAAGTGGAAAAGTTAACTTTTTAATATAATATAACGTAAATATCTGAATATGAGCAGCAGCCCAGACTGCGGTTTGCCATTGCTTCATTTTGTTATGCTAGGCTTTCCAAGCATGACTAACTACTGCTATCAAATTCCCAACATCCATCTCCTTATACTCCTTGCTCCTTACTCCTTGCATTCTGGGATCATTGCAATCTCTTTCCTACCTAACCGCACATCAGTTTGCTTGGAAGAGGACTGAGACAGGCATGTTGGTGCGGTTAATTGGTGCCACCCGAGTTCAAGTGACATTATTCTCACCTGCTTAAAAGAATCTAAAGCAGCTGAAAAGAGCATGTATGGGAAACGATCTCATGACAAAGACGGGAATTTATGTATCCCGTGATGGCATTGCTACGATATCAAAGGTGGATAGTCATACATCGCTCTAAGCTCCTGGTGTAATTGTTTTGCATTAAAAGTTTCAGTTCAAGCCAGAGGGGTCAGCGATTCCATAAATCTATTGCACTGCAAAAATATCCATATTTACAGGTAATTTGATCCAGTATTCTGTCTTAAAATATTATTTTTCTCAAAGCAAGTTTCAAATGCAAATCAACTTATTTGTGTTGTTTTCTGTTGACTGTTGACACCTGAAATTCCTGAAACAAGTAAAACTGCATTGTAAACAAATTAAAGTATCTCACCCCAATGACAAAAGAATGTCCCTTGTCTTAAGAAAAACGAGATTTCAAGAATGAATAGCTATTTTCTTGCTAGGATGGACATTTTTTTTGCAGTGTATTCTCAACACCAGTGCGTTTTGGAGATGCTTACTGTTGAACCTCTGGAGGTGTTGTGGGTCTAATTCAACCAAACCATCTGTAATAGAAGGTGCCCAATAGATGACCCCATTGATGACTCCCCCCCCCCATTGTCTTTAGTTAGAAACTGTCATTAAAAGTCATTACCAATATTGGCATGTCCATTCTCCATCTCCTGCAGAAGATTAAAAATGTCAGAATCATCCACAAATTTGATAGGATACCATTAGTATATATGTATTGTCTTCCTATGCACTGCTGACAGCATATATCTACAAGTATATCCAAATTAAACTTTGTCCACTCAAATATTAATTGCATGATTGAAACTACAGAAGAATCTAGAATTTACAGAAAAGGCTTTAGCAATCAAACCCCATCATAAAAACATCATCTTCATGGGGTATTATGATGGTGTCTAGACAGTGGTAGCGGCGAGCTGGTATCTCCTCTTGAAGAGTTGGATGGCCTCGACCCTGGAGTTGGATCAAAGTTGAGAGTGAGGCCTAAGAAAAGTAGTCTTTCTGATTGAACTTGCGCTATAGCTTCATTTCTATTGAATGCCATCAACATTTTCTGGCAAATTTTTGTATATTTTGAAACATATCTCTAAACATATTCTGTTGTGTCCATGCTAAACGTTGTACCATATCAGAGATTCGATAACCTTTTGTACCAGGTACCCACCCCTCCACGCTCCAGTCTTACCATTGGAGTGTTGTCATCACACACCACTTCTAACTACCCTTTGTAAAAAATGATGTTGACATCAGTGTGGAAAAGGTTCCAAAGCCATTTCTTAGGCTCCACCAAACCAGTTAGAAATATGTTGTCCAAATGGAGAACGTTTGGGGCAGTGGTAAATCTTTCCAGGAGTCAAAAAGTAAAATCAGCCTGCAAGTCACAAAGAACCCGACAACAACATCGAGAATCTTCAGGCCTCTCTCTTATTGGCTAAAGTCAATGTTCATGACTTTACCACCAAAAAGTTTTACAGAAAAATGGTTGCTAGGATGAGAGTGTGCATCGGGCGATGAACCGGGCTTTGTAGGTCGGGCTGCTGTCATTCCTGAAGACATCTCTGCCAGGTGGCTGAATCCATGATGGGATGATGACATGATCCTTCCTCCTGAAAATGAAAAAGGGTGAAAAAAAAATCATCATTCTCTCTTAATGTTACTGCCATCCAATTTCACCTCCCCTGTCTGGGGTTAAAAAAAGATAGGATGGCATCTGTAGTACACCGATTTTTGCTGCAATGTTTAACGAATGATCCAGATATTTTACGATGCGTTATGTCCAAACTTTGTAAATGATCTGAAAGATCTAAAAATCAGGAAGGAACAGACAAAAACTGCAGGTCCATGACAAAATAATTAGGCTACACATTAGCAATAGTTATTAGTGAATATATAAATGAAGATGAGCTGTGATAAGCTAATCTTGGAGCAATCTATAGCGTGAAATTCATGTTTTTCATGTTCGTGTGTGGTACCGGTAATATACTTTATTGTTGACATAGGACCTTGAAAAAGAATAATAATTCCACAGCTGTCTTTCAGGATCCAGTTGATTTATGATCAAAAGCAAGAGAATAACAAATCAGTGTTTGTATAACTTGTAATCTCCTTTATTCATGGTAGAGTCAGTAATAACACAAACTAAACTTTACTTCACAAGTTACTAAATGCTGTGAAATAAGCACAAGACAACCATATTAACCAACAGCTACAAACAGCTACTGCTGGCAAAATAATTAAGACTACACCATCTAATAGCCATACTATCATAATGATGAAGATTTACATAAAAATAACATTACTGTGGACTTGAAAGACCACTCAATAGTACAACAATTGATAAAAACATCATCAAGTTGAAGCCAAAAGGACAACTGATATTGACTCAATACGAAGCTGTGATCAGTGACTATCCTCCTTTTAGCATTCACTCTTGTTTAGCTCTGCAAGCTGCAGTTTGGCAGATTAAATTAATCAATCTTTGCACCACTTCCAAAATCCACATATGTTAGCAAGACTCTTCAGTGGATATTGTGGATAAAGCCAGAGCTTAGCTTGCTAGCTGGCTAACATCAGCCAGCTCCCGATAACAACAATAACAAGAACTACTTGGCCAGAGGTTCATTCATCCTCAACCCTAAGGTTTCATTAGTAAGACATGATTGATGAGTGTGTAAATTATCAAGTTGTTCCATTTGATCATTATTTGGTAGCTAACACTGCCTACTGATTATCTGGGGCAATGATCAGCCTATGTGACATCAATTCTTGATTTTTTTTCCAGATTTATAGAACTGTTGTATAGACCCACATAAATTCAGGTCTCAGCTATTGGAGTGGACTGAGGTCTTTGACAGACTAGAGAGGAAATGGTGCTGTTCAGCCCTCTGCCTCGCTGCCAGACGAGCTCAACAACTTCTACGCTCGTTTTGAGGAAAGCAACACCTTCCCGGCTGTGAGGTTACCTGAAGACCAGGACGGCGGCTCACTAATGCTATCTGTAGCAGAAGTGAGCAGATCCTTCAAGAAGGTCAACCCCCGCAAGGCTCCAGGACCAGATGGCATCCCAGGCCGTGTTCTCCGAGCTTGTCATGAAGTGCTTTGAGCGGCTAGTCAAAAATCACATCTGCTCCACCCTTCCCACCACCTTAGACCCTCTCCAGTTTGCATACCGCCCAAACCGCTCCACTGACGATGCCATCTCCATGGCACTTCACACCGCCCTCTCCCACCTGGACAAGAGGAACACATGCTGTCAGGATGCTGTTTGTTGATACAGCTCAGCGTTCAACACTATTGTTCCTGGGAAGCTCATCTTCAAGCTCAAGGACCTAGGACTGAGCCCCTCCCTCTGCAACTGGGTCCTGGACTTTCTGATGGGCAGACCCCAGGTGGTGAGAGTGGGCAACCTCACTTCCTCCACCCTCATTCTGAACACTGGCGCCCCTCAGGGCTGCGTCCTCAGCCCCCTTCTTTCCCCCTTTTACGCACGATTGCGTCGCCTCTTCCAGCTCCAACGCCATCATCAAGTTTGCTGACGACACCACCA
>CABFOQ010026397.1:12854-28168 GCA_900660455.1 Gephyroberyx darwinii | reverse complement strand
ACGGTTGACTGGACCAGAGCTAAGCAGCTTTGTCCATGGATGCCTCAACACCCCCCGGATACAGTAATCCCTCCCAGGCCCTCCCCTCCAGATTGCCCTCCCCTCTGAGGTGTTTTCAAACTTTCCAAAAGTTTCAGCCCTGCTGGCCCTGGGCAGACTGTAATTGCCATGTGCAGTAGTGTACAAACAAGTCGCTTGTTGAATGCTCACAGACCAGTTGTTTCAGAAACTCATGAGAGGCATATTTATTAAATATGAGAAAACTTGTCTGTCTTGTTTGGTTGATTGATCTGAGGTATTAGTTGGTAGTTATTATGTTGATAGTTATTAGTTATTATTCTCAGGTTTGTCAAAGAGCTGCTTTGTAGTGCTTGTTGAGTAACCATTGGCTCAAGTGTCTCAATCTGTCAATGTCCTAATGTTTTCATCATTTATTAAATCATTTCAATTCTTTTAGAGTAAAAACAATAGTGTAGTACATTTAATTGTCAACATTGATCATAATATATTTTCATATTAACACATTTTAACCAAACAAATCATTGTAGAAATGCTGGCACTACTCTGCACAAAATTTCATGTGCAAAGAACACTGCCATCGAAATCCTAAACAAAAACTACATTTCTGAAAGAGCTGAACTGTAGCAATAACAATACTCGTCTTGTCTTAAAGATCTACCTCGTAGTGCATTTGTGTTGCTATAGCCTATTCATCATTTAATGTCATGATGTCAGCAATGTCATATTTGTGTTGTGTCAAAGGACTGTAGACAGGTAAGTGATGTGCTCTCTCTCCAGTATGTGTTTTTTTTCTCTGTGTTGTTATGGTGTCAATATAAATAATATCATAATATCTCTGAAATGTAATACGCTGTATATCATGACAGACAGGAGGCGATGGGATTGGAATTGGTTCTGCTTTACTCTCCTCACTCGTTGGTGTGTTCTTTCCAGGCCCGTATGGAGCGCACTGACATTGGTACCCTGCTCATCCCGAACGTCAAGATGTCCGACTCAGGCACTTACATGTGTGTCGGCAGCAACAGCATCGGCTCAAACCGGTCTCCCATTCAAGTCACTGTGCTCAAAGGTGGGAGGTCACAAGCTTGGCGCTCTTGTTATCTCTGCAGGCATCTTTTACAATATAATGCAGTTACAAAACTTAATGTCTACGTGTTTGTGGTTGTGCAGCGAACCATATCTCCTCAGCCATCACCATCCAGCCATCTATAGCTGATGTCCAGGAGGGCCAGAATCTGGAGCTCAACTGTTTTGCCCCTGGAAACCCTCCTCCTCCAGTCACTTGGACAAAAGCCAGCGGGCGCCTCTCCTCCAATCACCAGGTTGGGCGGATACGCTCACATGTACATTGACTCAAAAATACATATGCAGTAATGTGCCCATATTAGGGATGCCTTAAATGCTGGCAGAGATACAGCATAGCCAGATCTCTGAATGTGTTTTACAATAGAAACTTTATAATTGTGGTTATTTGGGTTAAATCTAAAATCACTGCAAAGTGCTGAAACTCCAGTTTGATGCTTGTTCAATATATGACATTTGTATGCACATACATCCGCAACAGCTTCCTGGAGTCTAACAAGCAGTTAAAGTGCATGTCTTGCTTCTGGTGAAGGTAGCTAATTCAGTATGGTCTTTTAAAAGACTTCTTAAAGTGCACTATGTCTTCAATTTTGCCAACTTTTAAATCATTAATCTTATGTTGGTATTTTTAACCACTTTTTATTTGGAATGTGTTTAATAATATATATAAATAATAATTCTTATGATTATTGGTGTTGTTATGTTACTATTGTTACAAGCTAACATGAAGTGATCTGCTGTGTGAAGGTTCTGGGCAGTCAGCTGCGCATCCTGTCAGCCACTCCAGACGACTCAGGAGAGTATATCTGTCGGGTCCAGAGCAACCTTGGATCAACAGTCCGCCAGGCCTCTGTCTCGGTGTCTGTCACCTCGTCCTCCTCACGTAAGCCGGACAACACTGTAGATAATTCTGTTCTATTCTTTGATTTTATTCCGCTCTCCTCTACTATTCTTGAGGCCGGACAACTTGATTAGACTTGGCAGGGAAATTACAGCTAATCGCAGTGCCAGTCAGAGGCTGTGAGGAACACATACGTGACATGAGGGCAGGGCAGGGCAGCGCAGGGCCAGGGGTGTAGTTTTCAGATGAACACTGCCTTGCATTATGAATGGCTTTTCCAGTTGTGCTTTCCAACCCGGCCCAGTGTGACCTCAGAGGGAATGGTTTTCCCCACTACTGTCCCATGATCTCATTCTCATTCAGTCCTTCCTGGATTTCAGCAATGTTTTGAGTTCTTAAGCTGCTGCCAATATAGCCCATGGCCACATTGTATAGTAATCTGTTACTTCAGGTTTCTGTGCAAGTCAGCTAAATGAAGTGGTAATCTTCAATCTTCAAGTCTAATATCAGCCCTAACCCCTGGTTTCTGGAGCAGGTCTTCAGACCCCCATCATCTCCATTGAGCCCCACAGCGCCGCAGTGCGTCTGGGGGAGTCGGCCAGCTTCAGGTGCAGGGTGTACAGTGGAGCCCAGCCTGTCAGACTGGAGTGGAAACTGTCAAATAACCAGCCCCTGCCAGGTGAGGACCAGGACCACACACCACATCTGATGAATGAGTCTGCTTTCTAGCAATTACAGCTATGCTCCACCTCCCTACACTTAATGATTCATTTTTAAATCTTTGCTCAGTTGTTCCTAAATCCACCCAACTTACCTCTAATAATATCTGTAGCATCACCACCAAGCCTTAACATTTTAGCATAACATTGCACACCACTTAGCCTCGTAAAAGTCAATTCAAATCGTTGAGAATTTCTACCAGGGAAAGCATGTGAAACAAACTGGATTACACTAGGCAAATTAGGTTTCACATTTAGAGCTACTGTTTTGGCTGGTTCAGAAGTCTCCTGCAGTATCTACAACAGATCGTCTCTTCTCTATCCTACAGATAATGTCAAAGTTGGCCCTGATGGTTCTGTTATTACCATTGCCAACGCCCGCTCAAACAACCAGGGCACCTACCGTTGTGTGGCTAGCAACCTGTTTGGCATCACCCAGAGCATTGTGTCTCTGATTGTCAGAGGTATGTCACACACACACACACACACACACACACACAGAACTGTTTTTCTTCATTTCTTCATGCACATCCTTCTACCACAGGCCACACTTTCATTGCCACACACTTCTGAAACTCCTTAGGCCCACTCTCCTCAGTGAAGGGCTCCCCTCAGTGGCTGACAGGGTACAAAGCTCTAACAGTATTTTGTGTCTGTGCTTGCAGAGTCTCCTGTGGCCACCGTCACCCCTAGTGGGCCTGTGCGTGTCAGGGTGGGTGAACCCATCAATCTGGAGTGCCAGGCATCAGGAGAGCCACGCCCTTCAGTCACATGGCACAGGCTGGACAGCACCCGCAAGACCATGCTGAGCAGCCCTGTGCCCATGGAGTCAAATGCCGTCATGCAGGTACTGGTATATGACACACCACGGTCAAATTGTATGTCATCATATTACATAAGGATATACAGAACAGTTTATGTTGTCCATTACCACTTGCCCCGCACCTGTGACAGCTTTCTGAACATAATCTGATTCTAAATCAATGGTTATAATCAACCTCTGTCTTGTTATAAGGCTGTAAGTATTTTGATGGCTAAATACGTCTATTTTTTGTCCTGTGCAGATCCTAGTGGCACGTCCAGAAGATAGTGGTACATACGTGTGCACTGCTCGCAACAACGAGGGCACCTCTGAGACCAGGGTGGAGGTACTTGTGGAGGGAAGCTCTCGACTGCCCACAGTGCCCAGGGCCTCTGTTCCTGAGCCCCTAATGGTCTTGGTGGAGGGACAAACTGCAACACTGCGCTGTAATGCCCAAGGTAAAAAACATAAAAATCAACTTTTTACCCTTTTCATGTCCCGTCTTTCTGCATTGCCTAAAAATAATAATTAAAAAACACACCTGTCTGTTTCATTCTGGCATTTCAAAATGAGCTGAACACAGAATTTACACACCATTTTCTCCACTTCCCTTCTCTAGGCTTCCCTTCCCCTAAGATCACCTGGTCCAAGCTGCGGGCCCCTCTGCCTTGGAGACACAAGGTGGTGAACAACAGCCTGGTGCTGCCCAGCGTGGGCCGCCAGGACTCTGGAGAGTACATCTGCAATGCCACCAACCACATGGGCACCAGCGAAGTCACCATCATGCTGGATGTAGAGAGTGAGTTTCATAGAGGGGCTGTCATCACTTTATGTTCATTTTTTTCGTTTTACCTGTAGTAAAGATTTCAGTTGAGCCCATCACACATCCAACACATCATGAAGACACCCAGTCCTATTAAACTCATTTTCTCATTTGTCTCAGCCCCTCCCTACGCCACCTCCATGCCTGATGACGTGGCCGTGCGTGTTGGGGAGGTGATCAGGCTGCAGTGCCTGGCCCACGGCACTCCTCCCTTGACCTTCATTTGGACCAAGCTGGAGGGTAGCCTGCCCGCCAGGACGCAGGTTAATGGAGGGGATCTCCAAATCAACCTGGCCACTGCTGAGGATGCTGGGAGTTACAAGTGTGTGGCCAGCAACAAAGTGGGCAACAGCGAAGTGGTGGCTAAAGTCACAGTCAGATGTAAGTTATGTTGAGAATACAGTCATCTGACAAAGTTTGACACATAAATCAAACGTTAGTGTTATGATCCCTAAAAAAACATGATATCGGGAACATATAAAGCTCCAACCCAAGTTTAAAAGAGTAAATATTTCCTTTACAAAGACCAGAGGCCTCCCCCTAAACCACCAAAAATACAAGGGAAATACTACACTCCAATGTAGTGAAAATAGGACTACTAGGTCTGCCTCGCACTGGTAGCTAACTGTTAGGGACATCTAGAGAGTGAAACGGACAGCCAGGAGTAAGGAGGGAGCATGTAGCATAAAGTTTTTGATCTTCATGTATGACTTGAAGCCCTAAGTAACCTCCTGTTCTCATTCGTTCTCCTTGTAGCCCCCCTGGCAGTGCGTGTATCCCCCCAGGTCGAGGTAAAGGCCCAGGGTAGCGCTGTGGAGTTCACCTGTTCAGCAGCAGGGGGCGTAGAAACAAAAATTGAGTGGCTGAAGGAAGGAGGTGCCCTGCCATCCAATCACCATGTCAAGGACGGGGTGCTCAGGTGAGTCATGCACACAATGGGTTGGTTTGGTGAAACCAGCACCAAGAGAGAGAAAAAAAACCTCATGACTCACTGTTGTATGTGCTGTTTGGTGTTTTTCTGCAGGATTGAGAACCTTGAGCAGAGCAATGAAGGTGTTTATATCTGTCGAGCCAGCAGTGTGTATGGTCAGGCCCAGGACACTGCCAAGCTTACCATCCAAGGTCTGCCACATGTGCTGCTATATCCTTCTAATAGATACTGGATGATCATCATCTATGATATTCTATTCTGTTCTGATGCCCTCCTCTCCTTTCCTGCTCTCAACAGCCTTGCCGAAGGTGATGATCAATGTGCGTACGTCGGTGCAGACCGTGATGGTTGGGAACTCAGTGGAGTTTGAATGCCACGCTGTCGGCGATCCCCAGCCCACTGTCAAGTGGAGTAAAGTTGGTGGGTCTCTGCCCACCCACATCATGGTGAAGGGTGGCATGCTGAAGATCGAACAAGTAACAGAGGCTGATGCCGGGCAGTACCGCTGCACTGCCACCAACGACGTGGGCTCGGTCCAGTCTCAGGTGGTCCTCAATGTCCAGTGTGAGTTTGCAAGAGGAAATAATGCTCAAACACTTTCCAAAGCATACACACACACAAGGTCACACACACTGTGCGGTTCTTGCCCGATACATTATACATTACAGTGAAGCTCCCACTACTCTAGTCTAAATCAATGTCTTTCCCTGTTTCTATAGCCCTTCCACAGATTGCTGCTCTGCCTGAAACTAAAGAAGTAACAGTCGGCTCTGATGCCGTCTTGCCCTGTGTGGCGTCAGGATATCCTGTACCTCAAATCAAATGGTCCAAGGTAACCAAGACTGCTGCATTTCAACTGTTTAATTCAATAAAACTTCATTTTCCATGAAGGAGTAATTGGGACTTTTATACTCCGCATCAACTTTGCAGATATTGACATTATTTGTTAGAATTGCTATGATTCAAGATGTGTCTATTTCTACATGTAGGTGGGAGAAGAGCTTCCTCCTAAGTGTTTCCAGGAGGTCAATGTGCTGACAGTCCCCCATGTCACCCATGACGATTCTGGGACATATGTATGCACCGCCTCCAACAAACAGGGCAAAGTAGAAGCCTTCACTACGCTTAAAGTTCACGGTTAGTCTACTGAGTGTGTGTCTCCACCTGAAATAGATAGTAGGAAGGGATGTCAGTAACAAAAATAAAGTTTTGAATATGAATTGCATAGATGTCTGTATCTAACCGTGATATTGTGTATTTGTTCAGAGAGAGTGATGCCCTACTTTGCCCAGGAACCCTTGTCCTACCTCACCCTGCCCACCATCAAGAACGCCTATAAGGCTTTCAGCATCAAGATCAACTTTAGACCTGATAATGTTGATGGTAAGGAAGTGCCTTCTTATGTTTGCTATGACACTTTCATTGTACAGTGTATTTGTTTCAAGTTTTTAAGCTGTTGAATGTCATAAATTGTTACTTTTTTGCTTTGTTTATTATAGTTGTGATGTTTTCTGATGTATAATTTCACTCCGTCTTCTGTCCCCCTCCCTCTCTCCTTCTCTCCCTCACCTCTCCCTCTCACTTACGTGGTGGGAAGGTCTCATATTGTACGCCGGTGAGTCTCAGTGCTTGAGAACCACAGTAACTCAAGACTGATGCAGGCCATATTGCTTTTTGGGCTGCATTAAACCTTCCCATAATGCATTCAAAATGTAGAGCTCTTTTGGCACCTGTTTAAAGTGATGCCAAATGTTTTCATACAGGCTTTGCAGTCATGACAGCACAACCAGAGTATTACAGTCAACAGCCTAATGATAGCCATATACAAACCTAATTCTACTTTCCACTTCATCAGATTCTACATTACCAATGTCACAAGCCTTGTCTCATTGGTCTCAGCCTTGTTTCTACCCACTGAGCAATTTTACCTTGATTAGCTGCTTAAAAGATATCTAAATGGTTTAGATCGTCTAGGCTAAGATTAGGCTACATAGGGTTTAAAAGTTAGAGTTTAATAGAAAATGTATTAAATTAATTACACAAATTTAAGAATGAGCTTGTACATATGGACTTCTCTGGTGTATATTTCTTATATTTACAGCTGTTTATGCATTATTTAAATATTTAATAATGGATTTGCTGCTTGGTCTAAAACTGATATGACAGCTGAAGGACAGACGTGATGAAAAGACGTCTAGAGATCAGTGGGTTATAGTGATTTCTTTGCATCTAAACATCGTTACAGTTCTGAAAATAGTGACAGCTAGGTCAAATAGTCTTTGCAAATACTTTTTATAGTTTGTGTTACTTTACTGAGGTGCCAGATTGGTGGGGAAAATATTTGAAAGTCAATTTAGTATACTTTTCTGTGAAATGTAACTTACCTATTGTCTGAATTGTCCTGAGGTAATGAATCCCATCCATCTGGTAACAAACTGGTTAACTAATGCTACAATTTATTTGCAAATAGGATTTGACCCTTGTCTGACTCTAGTGCTATATTATTTACCTTACAGGGAGTGAAAAAGAAAAGACTTAAGCTTTCCAACTTTTCCTGATCACTCCCTTTCAGAACTAGATGATAAAGATCAATGTGTAAGGAGGCATGTTACCAGACTGCCCCAGCTTTGACCATTTCACCATGTGCTGCCTGTGTGGCCCATGTGAGCATGTGTTCCTGGCATGTGGGAGCAAAAACAGAACTGGCAGTATGGATGTGGCCAGCTGTACCCAGTGATGTCCAGACAGGATGGCAGGATATAACCTGGCTTTGGTTGGCTTTAACCTCGCCTCACTTTAGCATGCTGCTTTACCATTCAGCTGAGAAAGAGTTTTATCTTTTGTGTGAGTGAGTTCACTGCAAAAGATGTCCATCTTAATAAGTCATTTAGTCTCATATTTAGTCTTATGGTCTTAATTCTCTTAAGTAAAAAATTCTACCAGCAGGGTGAGATAATTCATTAATTGAATGCAGTTTCAGTGTCAATATCTTGAAAGCAGAACGAGGCAGATACAGTACCTCTTCTTCTGTCAAGAAAATGACACTTGACTCAAGAAAATTCTGGAAAAAGATGATTTGCATTGCATGAAATAATATCACCCCACTGGAAGATTTTTAACCTAAGAAAAATAAAACTACAAGATGAAATGACTTAAGAGGGATATTGGATTGCAGATTGCAGTGTATGTGTATAGGTGTAAGTGTGTGTCAGCACTGTACTCATACCTGTTCTGGTCAACCAGGTATGATCCTCTACAATGGCCAGAGGAAGACCACAGGAGCTGACTTCATCTCTCTTGGACTGGTGGGCGGCCGCTTGGAGTTCAGGTCAGTTCATACCACGTCTGAATGTTCTCCTAAAAATAGGATGAGTGTGTGAGTGTGTGAGTGATGATGTTGACTTTAAAACCTGTCTTCTCCTATCAGGTTTGATGTGGGCTCCGGCATGGCCACCATTCGTGACCCCAACCCCATCAAACTGGGAGAGTTCCACACGGTGGAGCTGCACCGCAACCACACCCTGGGCTACATCATTGTAGATGGAGGGGAACCCATCAACGGCAGCTCCCAGGTACTCCTGTCAGACTTACACGATAATGGCTTGGCTTTCATTTTACCTCCATTTACCATTTAATATAGTTCTTAAATGCACATTATCTCTCCTCAGGGCAAGTTCCAGGGGCTGGATTTGAATGAGGAGCTGCATGTAGGTGGTTACCCTAACTACACCCTCCTAGCCAAAACTGCTGGCATTAAGACCGGCTTTGTCGGTAAGGCAACACTCTGTTTCCTTTTAATGGTCATGGCCATGTCAGATGGGGGGAAATGTGTGCAATGGCATATCCTGATTGCATTTTGTCTCTGCCCAGGCTGCATCCGTCAGCTGCTCATCCAAGGTGAGGAAGTCATCTTCAAAGATCTTGACCGCAGCTCTACTGGCGTCACTAACTGTCCCACCTGCAAAGACCACCCATGCCAGGTCAGTTAGATCCATCCCATTGAAGAGCCACTTGTTTCTGGACCTTAAAATGAAAGCAGTATTTATTCTATATTGCATTGTAGAATAGTCAATTAAATTCTTCCATGTCCTTGTCCAGAACGGTGGGAGGTGCGAGGATTCAGAGGCCAGTTTGTACAAGTGCAGCTGTCCCAGAGGATTCACAGGCAGCAACTGCCAGCACCACTCTTCCCTGCACTGTCACTCAGGTACATGTGACAGACCAATGCTGTAACAGAGTAGTAAGGAACCAATATGATAAGGATAGTGTTTTATGTCTTTCTGTTGGTGATCCTTACTCCCCACAGAGGCCTGTGGACCAGATGCCACCTGCATCAACCGCCCGAATGGCCTGGGCTATGACTGTCGCTGTCATCTGGGCAAGTCTGGAAACAAATGCATGGACGGTAAGGCAGAAGGTCCACCTTATCTCCCCCGAGCAGTTAACAATATTTCCATAGTCACTGACACAGGGATAGGGTCAGGTCTTGGCAGGACTGTCTTTCTATGCTGCACAGGAGCAAAACTTCCTTCAGGACATTCAGTAAATTGATGTGGTTCCTCCTCCTTCACCTTCACCAGGGGAATTGGTGACCACTCCGTTGTTTGATGGTGAGGAGTCATATATAGCCTACCCTCCCCTGACCAACATCCACGATGACCTGCGTGTTGAGCTGGAGTTCAAGCCACTGGAGAGAGATGGCGTGATGTTCTTCTGTGGAGGGAAGAAGATGAAGGTGGAGGACTTCATAGCCGTCTCCATGGTGGATGGACATGTGGAGTTCAGATATGAACTGGGCACAGGTACTGAAATGAAGTCGCTCTTGAAATTGTTTTTTCATACATATAAGCAGTGATGTAGTAGCAAGGAAGTAAACCTTCTGTGGGCTTATCTTGGTTTTCAGGCCAGGCAATTCTTCGCAGCCCAGAGCCAGTCTCGTTGGGCCAGTGGCACAGAGTTGTGGCAGAGCGTAACAAGAGGGCTGGCCACCTGAAGGTAGACCAGGGTCCAGTGGAGCGGAAGACATCTCCAGGGAAAGCCCAAGGCCTCAATATCCACACCCCTATGTACCTGGGAGGAGTCCCCAGCATGGACATTCTGCCCAAGCCTGCCAATGTCAGCGAAATGTTTGAAGGATGTATAGGAGAGGTGAGATAACATTGTTGCCTTGCCATTGTCAAATGATAGTTATACAAGCAAATATTGGCCATGTTTTTTTAAAACAGGAAAGACACTAAGTACTTTCCCTTATGTAATAGCTTTAACTTGCGCTGCCTCCTGCTTAGGTTTCCATCAACAACAAAAAGGTGGACCTGTCCTACAGCTTCATCGAAAGCAGAACTATCCGCAAGTGTGTGGACAACAGCCCCTGTGACCGCCGGCCCTGCCTGAACGGTGGTCACTGTATGTCTAGTGCTGAGTACGAGTACCAGTGTCTCTGTAAGGATGGATTTGAGGGTGAGTACTCTCTGTAGTGTGTGTACAACTATGATCTACATGCACATACATGCATATTATTCCAGTCATGATAAAAGGGTCAAATGTTTACAGAATTCCTAGCAACACACATCACTACATCCTCTGTATAAACCCTAGACTCTATCCCCTGGCTTCTGTGTGAACTTGACCCTTGACCCCTGACCCCTGACTGGTATGTGACCCTGCAGGTGAGCGTTGCGAAGTGGTGAAGGACGTGTGCCAGAACAGCCTTCAATGCCAGAATGGCGGCAGCTGTGTCAACGGGCAATGTGTGTGTACTGCAGGCCACACTGGCCTTAACTGTGAAGAAAGTAAGTGCTGCCTAAACTTCATTCATTCATTACATTCAGTTATAGATGGCAATGGGCAAGGATTTATACTATTATTAAAGTTTTCTTCAAATCAAAGCCACAAACATATGTGGGACAATATGTTTTTTCTGTTAATAAAATATAATTTAAAAAACAATATTTAAAAATAGAAACTTTAATTTTGGTAGGAACCAATCAGCATTAGACTAAAAAGCTATTTTTATCAACAACTGTTGACATATTCCATGATGATTCATGTGTTTTCTGGTGGTTTTTCAGCCGCAGGGGTTAGACATCCGTGGAGATCCTATCAGCCCTGTCCAAAGCGTGTGTCCTCCTACAGGACGCATGTTAGCTACTGCATACAGCTGTACCCTGTCGACAAAGACATTCATCATCAAAGTAGACATAACTACTTCAGAACCACTAGGCAGACAGATATACAGTCAGTCAGCCCATATGAATCACATTCTCCACAGTCTGCATCCCCTCTAACATCAGACAGTTCATTGTTCAAGATCCAGCATTGTGCTGGTTGGGCCCTGGCTGGCTTGATCCTAAGTGATGAAGTGTGTCTTACCCCTGAACTCTCATGGTATATCCTACACACACAGGCCAGGTCTCCAGCTTCTCCGAGGCCCTGTGGAATTTGGAAGGTAGCGGGGCGAATGGTACAGTATCTCAATATTCAGTCTGCCTGACCCGACCGTGACTAACAGGGGCCCGTCTGACCTTGAGGGGCCCCATGTGCCTTCCAGCCCCAAACCCAAAACCCGTCTACTGCCTAACACACACTCGCACATAAACACAAACCAAATCCACATGTCTGTACTCAACTGGTGAGTCTCTCACCCCCTTGTAAAAATGGGAGAGGGGAATTCTGCATCTATACTAAATGGTAGTGGTATGGTAGAATGCAGTTGGGAGATCAACTGGTTTGTGTCCTGTCCGTTTTTTGGACCGGCGGCACCTTTTTCATACTTTTTCCAGAGATACTACAAATGTAGAATTCCCCTTTTTTTTTCTTCTTCTTGAGCGTCGTGTCGAGTCCTGTGATATAACTACTCACTGCAACACAAAATCTTGTCTCTGTCATCTTCAAAACTGCCTGTCCATACAAGAAGAAAGAAAAAAAAAACATATGCCACTCACTTTTTCCCTCTGAACTTCTTATTCTCATTACAAAGTGAGAACATTAATGTGTTTAATGTACACACATTTGATGGCAGGGCTGTGTTGTTACTAACAACTCAAAGTGTCTGTTGAGACAGCCGCGAGAGGTTTGGGTGAGTTGAGATTTCTTTTGAGCATACACAGTATTTGTGCATGGAGCCATGGGTTTTGGTGAGTTCAAAGTCTGATGCCTATCTCTGGGAATGGTCAGAGATGTTGTAGTGTGTGAGGAATGGCAAATAACTTGTACTGCTCATGTATTGGTGAGGACTGTCAGCTGAGTCTGGAGCTTTGTTTGATTTTGACTGAAGATTTTATTGTTTTGGTTTTGAGATTGCAGTAGTTGGATATGTTATTTGTTATTTGCATATGGATTTTGGCACAGAAATCAAATGTAGGGTTATCATATTTTAGTTTACACTTTGCTGCTTTGACATGATCAAGGCAAATTGAACACTATTGATTAGTGATTTCAATGGAATAATATCTCTTTTTGTCTTTGTCTTTTTTGTAACATTAATGTTTTATCTAACCAAGCCTATCTGACCAGGGTTTCTTCCATCCTATCGCCACTGGAGGGCGCCCTAACATTGAGGATCACAGTTGTGTACGCCTGTACACAGCAGACCTCAAAGTATTATTTTAATGTTGTTGTTTATTTATTTTGTTTTTTAGATTCACCCTATCAGTATGCAGCTCATTTCTACAATGATGGATACATTCCCCTTCCCAAACCAATTTTCCCCAGAAGGTAAGTGCAGCTACATTTTTGGTATGAAAATCTCACAGTAATGCATTAAGACTGAATGTAAAGACGTAATGAGAGTGAAGTGGATGTTTTATTTCTGTGTTTTAGTGCCCATGACTCTCCGGAAACCATTGAACTGGAGATCCACACCAGCTCCTCTGAGGGCCTGATCCTGTGGCAGGGAGTGGTAGGTCCTGGTCCTGGTCCCGGCCCACAGCCATCAGACTTAACCCTGGGACTAGACCTGAACTTGATTCTCACATCCCAACTTCCCCTGCACCCATCCTCACCCTAACCTCCTAATCATCACCATTACCTGATTAATAGAGTTCATCTGTAATGAATTGGTACTCAACCATGTTCTCATCAACATTCACTGTCAGTCTTACACTTACATCTAAATGATAACACAGCACTGACACAATACTGCATTACTGAATGTTTCACTGGCTATTGAACAGCATTCATCACCTCACTGACTGGTTAATACTTGTGACACTGTGGCTGTGACACAGTTGGGCATGGCGGCTGTGAGCCCCGCTCTATCTGACACCACTAAGTTCATGCATGTTGCCTGTTTTTGCTACGCTTCTCTAACTCGCCCTCCATTTTCCTCAGGAGACCAATGGCGCACGCCATTTGCGCAAGGTGCATGCTAGTAAAAAGGTATCCACTCAAACACCAAAACACTTGTCTTTTGGTATGTTTCAAAACATGTACTTTTTATACAAGGTACACTTTTGGAACCACATGTTTTGAAATGTACAAGAATCTGGAAAGAATCATGTTTGTAATGCACCATGGCTATAACAGTTTCTCCTGTCATTGTTGTGTTGCATGGAAGATTTTATGTCATACTTTGCAATAAGGAATCTGTATGGGTTAGCTTAGGTTTGCTCTTTCTGAGAAATAATGTACTGTAGTTGACAGTTTGATCAGAGCGCAGTGGCACACTGTAAAGCATTTTGTTAGTTTCCATGAAGCAGGAGAACATTCACTCAACATCTCTTCCCTTTCGCCAAACAACTTCATTTCCAGGAACTGGGAGAGCAAGGCAAAGGCAAGGACTTCATTAGTCTTGGCCTGCAGAATGGACACCTTGTCTTCAGGTGACTGAGCCCATCTAACCCTTTAGTTCCCACACCTGTTTGATACTTCACATACTGTAACTGTGCTTGTGATGAGTGGATGTGTGTATGTGTATCTCATATAAAGTGGTGTCTGTTGGCAGTGAGCGTCTGGATGAGTATTATTTTTCTGCTCACATTAGTACTATAGTAATAGAGATGATGTGTATGATATCCAGTTACCAGTTGGGCAGTGGAGAGGCAGAGATCTTGTCCCGGGAGCCCGTCAATGATGGCCAGTGGCATAAGGTTACAGCAGTCAGGTATGATAGCATAAACCATATAACCCTGTTTACACTGTTTGACACAGAATATATATGCAAAAGCCAATAGGAGTTACACAAATATATTTTAATTTTTTCTTAGTGTCTGGTGTGTAAACTGTTTTTTTATGTTGTGTTGGGATTTAGTTTTGTCAGTGTATGTTGAGTTGTGCAGGTCTCCTCACGTTCCTGTTCTCTTGCAGAACTGGAAAAGACGGATACATCCAGATAGATGGAGGAGCCACGCGACATGGACAATCTAAAGGCAAAAGCCTCATGGTCAACACCAAAGGCAGCATATACCTGGGTGAGTGGATTTAAAGGAATAGTTCACCCCAAAATGACACTTCAGTCATTATCTACTCACCTCCTTGTCAGTCCCGGCTGAGCAATTTTAAGTTAATTATTACAGGATAAATAAGGTTTAAAAGTGAAAGTTAATGGACGTCTATGACAATTAAAGTGTCCCTGGTGCATATTTCTGATATTTATAGCTGTTTATGCATTTTTGTAATAATGTATGTAATGTAATGTAATAATAATTCTTATGTAATAATTGATTTACTGCTTGGCCTAAAACTGGGCAATACACAGCCACAAAGATCCTGGGCTGTCTGAGAGCTAAAGCAGAGATGCGATGTTGAAAAGGCGTCTAGTGCTCAGTGGGTCCATTGAAGTTCGTAGGAGCACCAAACACAGTTAGCCTTTTGCCAAACTATTGAAGTTAATGGGTCCATCTTTTTACACCCCAAACAAAGAAACCACTGCACTGTGGGTCTAAATATTTATTTCATTATATCCTATTTTTATGTACACTTCAGGTAGAAAGACCGAGAGGAAGTTGTTCATTGGTTGGTTCTTGTTGTGTGTGTGACAGGAGGAGCCCCAGACATGGCTGTTCTGACAGGTGGGAAGTTTTCCACGGGGATGACAGGCTGCGTGAGGAACCTGTCTCTGATGAACGCCCGGCCGGGACAGCAGCCAGCCCAGGCCA
>CABFOQ010026397.1:0-12807 GCA_900660455.1 Gephyroberyx darwinii | reverse complement strand
TTCATAGACCGCAAAACACACACACACACACACACCCAGAGACTATGGAGTGATGTCACAGTCACACACACACACACACACACACTCTCTCACACACACACACACACACACATACACACACAGAGAGACTGACACACATAGAACCTGACACATACTTGGTGCTTTGCTGCTACCAAAAAAAAAAGAAAGAAAGAAAATCATGACGACAGAACAGGATACGTTTCTCTGTGTGCATTAAAACCAAAAAAAAGAGAGAAAAATTGAAATGATATTAACAAGTCTTCTCTTCCTCAGTGTTGTATTCTCGATGAAGGACTATTAACACAGGAGAACCAGTACAGTTTACATATTCCCAGCAGTAGCTTTAGCCATGAGAAGAGTAAGAGTAAAACGTATTAGGCCTTCTACGATGGGTCAGATCCTATGGAGTTGGAGATGTTTTTACAGCACTGAATTTTTATTTATATACATATGAATATATATATTATATATTTGTGGGGGAAAACATGCAAACTAACCATAACTGCTCTTCTACTTTCCTAGAGTTTATTCTGGGTTCTAATACTGTGTGTCCAGGGCTTTTTGAAAGGCCTAACTGTATTAATACTTGAAGATGTTTAGGCCTTTTCTTTCTTCACTCCTGTAAGGGAACCTTTCCGGGCGAGCATGCTTACAGTCTTTTGCTTACTGTTGGGAGAGGGGCGCACATGGTCACGGCACATGCGGCTTCAGTACACAACTCAGGTCATCGTCACGTTCAAATTTTAAAAAAACACAAATAATACACATGCTGCTGCTTTAACTCGGCTCAGTTGTTTCTCATCACACGTCACTTGCCTTCATAGCATGGTTGCCTCTTCTGCGTCTGTATTTGTTCTTTTTTTATAAAAAAGAAAGAAACCTCGGTGCTAATGTAATGCAGACAAGAAGGTACAGCCCACAATCACATGGTTGTCTTGCTGATGTTATAGAGCTGTAGATTGTTTAGTAAATAGGTTACTTAGATGGAGAATGCATCCGTGTAAAACAGGATACACCAGTGCCACAGTTGAATTCTTGTTAATGTGCATGGCATTTTAGCTTGATTTTATGATGATATGACATGATTTTTTTTGTCTCCACAGCCTCATTTGATTTGATTTGAGTAGATCTCAAAAAGGAGTTGTTAAGAACAGAAAAAAGGTGTAGTTTTTTAATGTTTGGTTGTTGATGAAATAAAAGACATTGTTTTATGTATAAGACTATCTGTCAGGTAACAATATCAGTATCAGTTGAGAATGTGTATGTATGTTCAGTAAATGTACGGTTGTGTACGTCTCAGCCCCTCCCGTTTCTCACAATTCACGCCATTCTCCATCTGGTGTCAGAGATGTGTGTGTGTGTTGGTGTGTATGTATGTAGTGTGTGTGTGTGTGTGTGTATGTGTGTGTGTGTATGCATGTCTCATCATCCATATCCTCAGGAGGGTCAACGCAGAACTGCCTCAAGATGTTTTTCAGGTTTGGTAGCCGTAGTATCCACATAGTGAGCTGTAACACCGGTCTGTTGTCAAACTCTGAAGGCTACATGGTTTTCTAGGCTGTTATATCTTTAGGGGTAGATGCATCTGCAACAAGTAGGACGCGCAGGAGTTGGAGTAGGTTTCGGTAGCATGGGAAAGCAGTCGAAGCCTCCTGCAGGTGCTGTGACCAGAAGTGTGGCTCCAACAAAGCATGCTTGCCCGCTTTAGTTGACCACAATACAAAACCATAATGGCACGTTCACCCTGGGGTTCACACACCTTTCACACCATTTTTGTAAGCTTAAAATATTTGTATTAATATTCTAAAAATGAGCACTATCATTTCACTTAGAGTTGCTTCATTTTTATTTATTTTTTTTTTTTTTTTCCTTTCTATTGCTTTTGTTTCGATGCTTGGTTCTGCTGTTTTAGAGCAATCACAAAAGCTTGCTATTTTCTTTCCCCTGGTTATTTTGTATTGCCTCCCACATCCCCCTTGTTTCTCCCTTCCTGTTTGATTTTGAATACGGCCCTGGTAAGTTCCCCACTGACGTTCCCAAGACCCCCTAGCCATCCCATGTAATCTCTACTGAGTGTTCATCTGATGCCTGACCGCCTGGTCAAATGGTTGGAAACTGGTCTTAGTTATACACTTCAGTATGAAGAAAATGTCTTAGGCTCCAGATGCAATGAATGATCTATTTATCTGCAAAGAAAGGTGCCATCATCCAAGTTTGGGAGACTAAAGCAGAGTAGGATGGTATGTGTGCACCTTGTTGGCACCTCTTGTGTCTCTGCTCTAAAACTGGATTTTCATATATACACTGTACACGGCCTGCTTCCCAATCCATAGTCATCAAAACACTGCCACAGAGCTTTTTGAGTGTGTTTTAGGTCATTGCAAAATAAAGCATGGCTGCAAGCATTGACTGTATATGATGAGGTGCACTTTCAATAATGATGGAAAGTTTGATTCACCTTTTAGAAAAAATGTTCATATTTGTCTATGTTTCACTTCTGAATGACAGATATGAGATCACAGAGTTCAGTGAATGAAAGTGTACCAGATGAAATATTGTCTGTGTCGGGACGACCTGCTTGTGGTCCGGACTGTTCCATTTCCAGTGTTGAAAGGACTCTCTCCCTTCCCTTGGTGTTTCTTAATTAAAACAAAATTCATGTGCTATTTATAATCTCCTGAGTTTTCTTTTTTCACCATTGCTGTATTTCTGTTCTAAGCTGGGGGAGTTCACTCAGATGAGGTGTTTTCTGCACCTTGTCACTTCATTGTTGCCATATAATCAGCTGTATAACCAAACATTTAATCTGGTCCCTCAGGGGACACTGAGAAAGAGACAGGATGATTGTCCAGCCTATTGACAAAGTCAAGGTCCAGTGTTCCACAGTAGAAGTTACACCCAAATCAGGTTTCTAAAATAATTCTGCTCCAGGGCCGCAGAGCTTACTGGTTACTGGTTTCTGTTGGACTTCTTTGAAAATACTATTTTTATAGTGAATTACCCTGACAATGGATGGAATGAAATAGCTAAAGTGAATGTGCCACTGAGAGCTACAATAGTTCAAGATTCAAGATTCAAGATTCAATAACTTTATTTGTCACATACACACACAGGGTGAGCAGTGAAATGAAAAGTGACAATGCTCAGCGGGAATGTGCAGTTATGTATGTTGAAAGAAATAAGAGGGTTAAGCAGCATGAGGAAACTGTTGATACTGGTTGTATATGGATACACTATTCATAATGCACCATGATATAAAGTACTTATAGTGTCAGGTGTCAAAGATATTTGGATTTGTATGCAACTGCTAATACAGTATTGCAAAAGATTTGCAGAATAGAATTATCTTAAAAGCTACACTTGGGATTAGTTGTTGTATTCATGAGACAGTGCTGGATTGACAATGCCATCGATACTGGTTATGCAACCAGATAAGATGGCCCTCTTCAAAAGAACCAGAGTGATGAATTGAAACTGGCCATTTTAAGTTCCACTCTAAACACAAGGACTAATCTTGTGTCAGTCTGTCAGAGGATTTGTACCACAGGATGATAAGGCACAATTTAATACTGGATTTGTTGGGGGGGGGGCTCGATTTCAAGGCTCACGTCACAATGGGTATGTAAGAGGGTGTCAGTTCAATGAGATGTTAGAAGTCTGAAGTGCGTGTCCTTTAGCACAGTTACACACTCACAATCTGCCATTGTTCAAAGGTGAGATGTTATTCATACAATAATTTTAACTTTGGGTCAACATTTTGGTGTTACACTTAAAAATCATTGACTCTCTTTAACCAAAGTTAAAGAGAATATTTGACTTCTTCCTATAGTGACAGATCATGATGAAGTAATACTTCTTTGGTTATTACTATTTAGTAATATATTACTATTGGCTATTGGCTACTATGGCTATTACCGAAATACAATCAGTAGTTGATGAAGCTTTGAGACAGACAACATACATACAACTGCCTTCTTCAATATTTGCAGCAATCTTCAGATCTTCAGATACAGATCGACCCTGTGACGTTCTCTTGAGCGTAACTGTTCCATTCATTGTACTATAAAGTGTTTCAGGGCAATGCATATTTGGGGGCAGAGCATTCAGTGTCTCAATAAAATTGTGTATGTCCTGTTGCCTGGTCTATCTTGGGTTTGTAAAACTGTTGTTTGTCTGGAAAGAATTTGTATTTTTAAGCTAATTCAACAAGAATTACAATATGCAGAAATGCTCTTGATCAAAAATATATTTGATGGTGTCCTGGTGGCTCTGTTGGATAAGGCATCTATAACTACAATGTCCTAGATTCAAGTCCAGCCTGACCTTTGTTGCATGTCATCCCCCTGTCTCTCAGCACTGTAGGCTGTCTAATAAAGCAGGAATGGGAAAACACATTTCTAATATAAATCCAATAAGTATTTTTCTAAATATGATTGTAAATGTAATACCTTACCAGGAATAAAGCTAGGGTTTCATTATACATAATGGGAAATAAAAGTGCACTTTGAACATAATACTAATGCAACACGAGTCATTCTTTCCGCTCTTCTCAGAAATTAAATTAGAAAGCTATCAAGCTTAATATCATATCTCAGTTTCACTGTAACCACTAATTCTGGTTTAGACTTTAATTTAGCCACCACCACCATACAGAAATTCAATAGTCACACGCAACAGGTGAGCTTTCTGCACTCATATACATCTATACCCGCACTAAGGGAAATGAAAAACAGACTGGGCTCTGGGCATGTTGACTTTTTTGATGAATGGCAGTCAGACACACTGTCCTACTCTTAGATGATAGAGAATGGTATCCAGTCTGTAAAGTTGATCTATTTACTGCATTCTCTTTTTTGCTCATATTAAATCACCTCGTATTATACATGGTTATGGTGTGTAAACTAATTAACAATCAATGGCTCAAATCAATGGGCATTGATTTGCCAGTTGGTCCCATATTACTTCTTTTAGCACAAGCAGGAGTGATTCTTATAGTCAGCCTTGTTTGTCTGATCATAATAATTGTGCTCATTTAGTTCACTCACATAGCAAGTCTCAAGTCTCATAGCAAGTTATTTTCTCTTTCTCCATCTTTGTATTGATAATCTGAGGATAGGTATTGCCGGTCACCAGTGCACATCACATGTTCACTAATCACTAAAGACACCTGAATTGGAGCATTGGAGATATTGTCTGTAGGATCGATATGACAGGTCAGAGGCAACACATGAATAAGTAGGGCCACCCATTTTTAGTGGGACTATGATGCAGGTACATGAGGAGGTACAAATACATGGAAGCCTCACTTTTCATTCCAGTGCTGAAAGTACCATGTCAACTTTAACCAATCAAAGGCTTTTATTTATATTGAAGTAGCATTTCTACCATGAAAAATACATCAATCTATTAACCTCTCACATATCTAAACAAAAAGTGATCCTCCTATTGTGTCAAGTGAGGGATCACGTATACACAGATAATAATAATCATAATAATAATACAGAGAAATGCTGTCTATGATAAAGAAAACAGTGGTGATCATTGTGCTGATTGTGATGTATATAATCGAACCTGGATTTTTGCACATCAGTATTTTGTTTCATTGAATGATTTGAATGAGACAATAAACATAGTGTAAAAAATTACACAAATGTCTTTGTAATGTAAACAAGTGTCATAGGCCTATTGTACATTTCACAATTGTTTGAGTGAGTGGATTTTGAGCAACAGGTTTCATATAGTTTGTATAGAAAACAGTGCAAATTAGAAATCATAAATTGAACTGGGGCGTGACAAGCGTGACTACTTTTGAATTCAGAACAATAACAATAAAAGCAGAACACCTGCTCTTATTCAAAAGCAAGAAGAGATGGGTTCTCTTGTCTGCTTTTGATAAGTGAAAATGTCTGTATTAATTGACAATAGTACATCAAAAGAAAATAACTTAAAAGGAATAATACATGTGAAAATAACTTTGTAGCTGAGGATTAATCTATTTAGCCATGCTATACTATCATGAACGCCTTGAATCCTGATTATAGTCTCAACACTGCTGTGTCTTTCCACAGCAACATGGTTTTCTTTGCCAGACTGTGTCTGACTTACACCATGTCACAAAATAAGTTTATTATCCACACCCAGTTGCCCTCTAGAGCTTTTATTGTGAAACGATATAAGGTAGCCTGAGGTGCAGATGTAGCCTAATGTTAAATGTTAATGTTAACTGCCAATTCATGTCAGAGCTGATCAGTTGTCAGTTGTCAGTTTCAAATCAGACAGAGATTACTCTGCTTTGAGTCTCTGAATTTGACCTGAGGCTAATAACAGATGTTGTAGGGAGAAAATCTACTTTATTATTGTTGCTGCATTACGCATGACCTCGATGCTTTATCCCATTATCTATGGCCTTGTAGGTGCAACATTAACAATGATGCTTTTCGGAAATGTCTCCCCCAAATGATGATGTTTGAACTTGTCTCTAAAGTTGCACGGAGGCTTTGAGAACCAAGATCCTCTTACTAATCTTACCCTGTGGGCAAAAGAAGGAATTGATCTATGCCAAAAAAAGACATTTCAGTTCAACCAGAACAACTAACAAAGTATATCATACCTCCACTCTTCTCTGAGAAATGTAACATATTTTCCTTGCTTATCGGGACTTAGAATATAGAGGCCATTTCACAACACAGGATGTCCAGAACTTATTAAACAATTGATTTCAACATTTAGGCTTTTGCAATCAGAGTTGTTTTCCGGAATTGGCCATGGATAGAGTTTAGGTGTACTTTGAGATTTTGATGATATGTTTCAAAAGAAAATCAATGTTATAAAAAATTACGACATTCTATTTTTTCAACCATTTGATAAAGGGGGCACCTACGCTTACAGAATTATTCAAAGCACAAAACTAAAACATGTTCTAGGACTTTTTCAAGGATGCGGATCACTTCCTTTATAATACACTCTATTAAAAGTACTACAGGGAAAAACACACTCTTACTCTAAAGGATGGGCATTTTTGAACACATCTATGTCTTGTTTGGGGCAATACATATTTGTAATACTTTTCAACACGTTAAGTAAACCTTGAAAACTGTAGGAACACCATTTTCGTTGGGGACATCAATGTATTTAAACAGATTTATAAGAAATGTGAATCATTTAATTATGTTCAATTGTCAACAATGTTCTGGTAATCTTTGAGGGTATTTAGTGGAAGAGAGCTTGGATAATTACTAATACGTATTACATTAATAATAAAATAAAGAAAGTATAATTTAACATGCTACAAATTAATTAACTTGTAAAGCATGTATTAGAAAGATTAAATGTAAATAGGCTGTAGAAAATTCATGCAAATTTTGCAGATTAGCAAAATAAACCATCATCCATCTCTTGTTCCTCGTATTCAGTGTATCCTTTTGGACAGATGTAGGCCTATCTAATTTTCTGACTAAAAAATTTGGGACTTCTACAAAAATGTAGCTGTGATCAAATTAAATATTTTCTAGATGGTAATCTTAATAAGTTTGACCATACAACTATTCATGGGTTATTCTACCAAAAAAGGGTCTTTCATTTTCCTAAGTTGATTCTTAAAATATTTTTTTGTGCCATCTAGACTCAAAGTGATTAAAGGACATCTTTATTACTTTATATCTGCGTATATCCAGCATTGATTTTTTAATATGTTGTAACAATCGTCCAGCTAATTTTTAAGTAAACATTATAAATATGGCTGAAAATCATCCCAATTTTTAGATTGTAGCACTCTACTGGTTTTACACATAACATTAGGTAAAAATCATAATTTCATTTCAAATGCACCAATACATTTTAGATTATTTACAAGTAACAGGGTTGACAACAGTAACTTGGTTGATGGGTGCAATAACATTTAAATTTAGGCTTTTTGGGAAGTTTTAACCATACAACAGGACCTTAGGTAAAACAGCACAAGAAAAAAAAGGAAAATAAGAGCTTTTATTTCAAACATGCTCAAACAGATCTGTCTATCTGTGTTATTTGAGCTTATATTGTGTGGTACAAACTGTAGACTATCTTAATTAATTTAAACAATAGAGCATCATTGTAGGTTTTATAAAAAAAAATAATGAAACGGCAATGGCTAAATAATAAGAAGTTTGTAAATTAAGTTTGTTGAAATAAAAAACAGAAGCATGCCAGAGGCGGTTGGCACGTTGAACCAATAAAGCCCCGGAGAAGTGTCACGTGACACGGAAGTGTAACGTCATGCCTCCGGCTCGTCACGCCGGGTGCTTGTCTCTGGGGCTGTAGCTGGATACTATTGTGTTCTGACGCTGTGAATGTCGACAAGATCGAGACAGTATTGGGCATGAGTCCCGAGCAGCCCATCTCCAGTGAATACTGGTTGAATGTCACAGAACAAGTTTGGCCCGACTGTAGCTTGCTGGATATGGCCCAGATCCTGATTTCCGGATTGGGACCAATTCTAGACAATATTTGGCAGACGACTATATTGTAGCGAAATGAAGACTCAGATCAGGCAGTAATCAAACCACCACCACATGATAAAAACCCAGGGTCCTCTATCCTGGTGACTGACAACTCAGCTATGGTACTCGACATAGCACATAAATTAACATTTAACTAACCACCCAGGGAGGCAATAAAATAAACAACACTGATCAGTGACCTCAATAAATATGAACATTAATAGAAGAAACACAACAACTGTAACATAGTTCACAACAATTCCCACAAGGGAATATACAAATGAGGCCATCGTCACAAGACCCCCTCCTAAGAAGTTAGTCATCCTTGACAACTCCAGTCATCACAAAGTCCTGGAACCTTGATGGTGGTCTAGTATGACGGCGCTGCCGCCCGCGCCCAGGTGTACCTAGTGGAGCTTGATCCCCTGACTCCCCACCCTCATGGTCACCTGCGCCAGTGGCCACCCGGGGGCTCCTGTCCTCAAGGTCCCTTTTTCTCAGTGGAACATGTGGCTGATAGGAGGCCGATATTGATGAAGGAGCACCACCTGTACCCTGCCACACCTGTAAACCACCTCAGAGAGGCGCTCCAACACCTCACGTCAGGGTTGCCAACTGGGTCGCCAAAGTGTGGTTGAACCACTCCACCAGGCTGTCACTCTGGAGGTGGAGTGGAGTCATCCTTGCCTTCCTTACCCCGAGCCTTTGGCAGACCTCCTGGAACACGTAGGCCTCGAACTTCCGGACCTGGTCGCTGTGTAATTCCCCTGGAGCTCCAAACCGGGCAAACATCTCCTCCACCAGCTTGTCCGCTGTGGTGGTGGCAGTTTGGTCAGCCACAGCAAAGGCCTCTTTGGCCAACAGTTCCCGTCTGGTGACACAATAATTGCGTTCAACCCGGTTCAATGTCCTGCTGAAAAACGCCACTGCCCGCTCCCCCTCAGGTCCCTCTTGAGATAGCACTGCACCAATCCCCCACTTACTAGCGTCAAGTGTCCACAATGAAAGGCAGCTGGGGGTTGGGGTAGGCCAAAATGGGTGCCCTCATCAAATTCTCCTTCAACTTGCTGAAAGCCTCCGCACATCTCTCATCCCAGACAAATGGCCTCACTCAGGTGGCTGTTGAGGCAAAGTCCTTGTTGTTGCACAGCCGTCACCTTTGCCGGTTCCGTACTGACTCCCTCTGCATTGACAATGTGTCCAAAAGATTTCACAGTGCGCTGGGCATGCGCACTTTCAAAATCTGCCACATGGTCCAAAAGGTCATCCAGGTACACCACACACTTCGTCCTGGGGCAGCTAGCACCCGCTCCATGAGCCTTTTGAACATGGATGGAGCATTGCACAGCCCAAAAGGGCCTCCGGTGCCAGCTCCACTTGTCAATATCCACTACAAAGATCGAGTGAGCTAAACCAACTTGATCCAGCGATTTAGTCCAAAGCACCATCTATCCGAGGTAGGGGGTTGGAGTCCTTTCTCATTACATTGTTGAGACCCCGGTAATTGTTGCAGAAACGGTCTGCCCCATCCTGTTTCTTGACCAGGACAACGGGTGCTGCCCAGGGGCTGTTCGTTGGCTCAGTGATCCCCAAAGCTGCCAGCTCTGCAATCGTTCTCTCTGCAATTTGACGTTTGACAAGAGGCAGCCGATAGGGACAGACCCGGATGGGGGCAGCTGTGCCTGTGTCGATAGTGTGCTGCACCAAGGTTTTCCTGCCACAGTCCTTGTCTTGGGCTGCAAAGATGTCCCCAAATTCCCCCAGTAGAGTGAACAACTCTTCTTGTTCATGAGGCTGCAGGCCCTCCGATGACCGCTGCCCCAGGTCTAATACAGCCTGCTTGGTGACCTCAGAAGGTGAGGCCCTGCATGTCTCCTCTCCATTCCCTTCAAGGCTCCCTGGTCCATCATGACCAGTTCCAGGTCAATGGCTCTGCTTGTGCCCCACTGGGAACCAACAGGCTGTGGTGGCTGCTGTCCTGCCCCACCCTGAAGCCCCACCACCAGGTCCCCAAGGCGCAGTTCACTACCCCCCAGGTCCAACACTGCCCCAGCCGCAATCAAAAAGTCCAGCACAAGAATACAATCCTCCCTAATGTCCGCCAGCCAGAACTCATGCTCGACAGAAGAGCCCCCAACACTCACTGGTAGTTGCTTGCGCCCTCTCACATCAGCTAGTTGGTCACAGTGAGGAGTTGGACAGGCGTAGGTGTCCAACCAGAGGGTGAATGAGCCTTTGACCCCCGCAACACCGCAGTGCAGACGAGTGAGATGGTTGACCCCGCGTCCAACAAAGCAGGGAACCCCCCCACCCCCTGGTGGGGTGGGGGTTGTAGCCAGGTCCGCCCTTTGTACAATTGTGCATAGGTCCGTCTCATCGCCCTGACCAGTAGTTATGTGTTGTACGCGAAGGAGTACTCTTTTAAGTGAACGATGGGAACCGACACGTCTGAGAGCTGTTTTGGATTTTTGGGGGTTTTACAGAACAGAATTATAGGATAATCCTATAATTTATGAGTTGAATATAATAAAAAAAAATGCCTTACTTGTTTGGTAATAGTATTTTAGAACCAAATCCAACAAAAATAGTTAGATTTTTCACACCGGAATTTAGGAGCGAGCACTCCTTCCCAGAAAACTTCAAAATAAATAAAACATACTTCATACAAAATAAGAGTCTTAGATTACAAATGCCCAACACATTGCCACTTGTGACGTACGCGATTTCTAATATATATATATATAATATATATATAATAAACTGCAGTGAAGTCTTATTATATGACATGTTATGTAAAAACATTGCTAATTTTCTGACGGATTAATAAATTAATCAACCAGTGGGCACATTTAAATCCTGAAAAAAGAAATGCATGACTAGTCAGCAGCAGCAATAGCAGCAATATTTAAGTTTTATATTATGTCATACAAAATAAACTGAAATATATTTCTGTATAGTGTTGTGGAATTATTTATCTATACTATTTCATTAATAGTGTTATTATTGTTATACAACTAGGATATTTATTCTTGCCATATCCCACTTTTTAACTAGTAATATGACCTCGAACATAGGTCGATGTATTACAGATGAAGAATCTTGCTCTTGATTTATTTCTTGCACCAAATGGGAAAGTAACTATGGTTACTTACTTTGATTACTGTGTAACAGAAGTGACCGCAAGGATGTAACTTGTTACTGGGCGGCAGGCGCAATTGTGATGTACACATACCAATCATAGATCAAATATTGCTTAATTTGGCTGACTTTAAAAAGCTAGAAGTGCTACTGAATGAAGAGCCATTTGGGAACCGAAAGAGCCAGCTCTTATTGCTGAGCTGAGCCAAATGATCTGACTCAAAGAGAAGAGCCAGAATTCCCATCACTACTAACCAGTCACTGATCTGTAGCTTTCCTCCTCCCATTGGTTCCATTCTTCTTCCTGGTTGGCAAGAGCAGCTTCTTGCTCCGTCCTCTTCTCTGAGTCATTCATGTTGTTGGAAAATCCTCCTGTGGCCATCCTACTTCTGACACCAATGCAGCAAAATGTATTGTAATGTATTGTAGTGAAATGAAGACTCAGCTAGAACTTAGATGGGCATTTATTGAAGTACATGCACTTGCATTAGTCTTGAACAAGACTACAGAACAGGCAGTAATCAAAAGACTCCATATAATAAAAACCCAGGGTCCTCTATCCTGGTGACTGACAACTCAGCTATGGTACTCAACATGGCACATATAGTAACATTTAACTAACCACCCAGGGTGGCAATAAACTAAACAACACTGATCAGTCACCTCAATAAACGTGAACATTAATTGAAGAAACACAACAACTGTAACATAGTTCACAACAATTCCCACAAGGGCTTCTGGGAATATACAAATGAGGCCATCGTCACAATATTTTCATTGCCTACCAACACTTTGAATCTCACCAGGTTGTGCATGTCATTCAAATGCTCACAACCTCCAGTACCGTATCACCCGTATTCATGTAATGCCCTACAGAGTTCTGTCAAGGTGTGTAGCTAGGTCTTTCCTTATATCTGTACAAAAATGACTGACCATTACTTGTATACATGTACTAAAAAATGCATGAAGATTCAGGAGGATTCAGGATTTTTTCATTGAGCTACATAGCTACATTACATTGCAAAAGGTTGTAACAAGTTACAACACAGAAAGTGTTGCAGACAAGTAACCATTTCAGCAGACAGCATCCCTGATTCTACTAGTTGGGCCGCTGTGCTCAGAGCAGCGGTGTACCACAGAGCGACATCGGTGGTCTAACCACCAACCCCGC
>CABFOQ010026395.1:3235-13653 GCA_900660455.1 Gephyroberyx darwinii | reverse complement strand
ATGAGGGTGAGGTGGATGAGGGTGGGGGTGATGTGCTGCCAGGCTTTGGTGCAGGTGAGAACCCTGGCAGCGGAGTTCTGGATGTACTGGAGCTTATCCAGGGATTTGCTTGGGACCCCGGATAAGACTCCATTGCAATAGTCCAGACGGGAGGTGACGAAGGTGTGAATGAGGGTCTATGCTACGGAGTCGGTAAGTGAAGTGAAGTGAGTCTGGAGATCTTTTTGAGGTGGTAGAAGGCACATTTGGTGACAGATTTGATGTGTGCCTCAAATGACAGAGTGGAATCCAAAATAACACCCAGGTCGTGGACTTCTGAGGAGGAGCAGATGGAGCAGCCGTCGATGGTCGGGACAAGATCCCCAACCTTCCGGAGCAGTGCCTTGGAGGCCACAACCAATTTGGCCTCCAAGCTCAGCTCAGTTTTATTAGTGTTGAGTTTCAGAAGGTTGGATGACATCCAGATTTTTAAATCGTGCAGGCAGGTGACAAGGGACTGGGGAGGGAGCTGGGTGGAGGGTTTGGTGCTGAGGTAGAGCTGGGTGTTGTTGGCGTAGCAGTGGAAGTCCAGTCCGTGCCGGTGGATGATCTGGCCAAGGGATGTAGATAGTGAATAGGAGGGGTCTGAGCACAGAGCCTTGGGGCACGCCCTGATTGACTGGGGTGACATCTAATCTTTAACTCTGTCTGCAGTTAAAGATTAGATGTTTGCTGAGGTCTTTTGGCTGTAATGTACAAAGAAAACAGAATAGGGCCATGCATTATAATGATATTATGATGATACTCGACATCAACATATCCCCAATGGTATAGGGGAAAGTATTACACTATTATACCATATTGATGTTTTTCTGTACCCCTACCATGCATAGTAGGCAAGTGTGACACATTTATTTTAAACCTTGCATGTCATGTCTCATCCAGATATTGTCCAAAACATGTTATGATCTTAGGAAAGCACACAGCTTTGTGGCACTTACAAGGGAATTAATTTCACAATTAATTGCTTGGACTGTAGAAATGTAACATGTAAATTTTACATTTTTAACTTGAGTTGACTGGTATTTAAAGAAGAACAGTCTTCTGTCCTATTGAGGAGAGGCTACTGTGACTCAACTCTGTTTCACTTCCTGTTATGGAATCACACGGGATAGCGAATCAATAAGTGATAGTCCATTGATTAGTGAATGAATGACAGGTGTGGCACAGTAATGCTGGCAGTCCTTGATAGGGTAAAGGGGAAAAGTCTGTGGCAGGAGGAAGGGGCAGAGGAAGTGTGTGACTTTTGTACACCCATATCAATTTCTTTTCCACATAATCTGATGCAATGCTTAATTGATTTCCTCTAACAACAAAACCCATGAAAATGTACAATACTCATTTTAAACTTAATAAATAAATAAATAAATAATTAATTAAACGTTTTGATGCTTTTCAATAACTTTTTGGTCCCTTAAAATCAAATACCAAAACATCAGTAGAGTACAGATATGTATTTTGTTTAGATACCCAGGCATAGTCTGTTGTATGTGAAATATGGTTATCTTGTTTTTTTTATTGTTTGTATGTTTGCCTCTGTGTGTGTCTTCTTTGTCTCCAGCATGGTGCCTTAGGCTGCTTCTGGTTGTTCTCTTCTTCATCTCCTTTGTCACATACTACTGCTCCTCCTCCTTACTTCAGAGGTGAATACACACCCAGACACAGCCATAAGCTTTCTGACTGCTTCTTTCTTTCTTTCTTTCTTTCTTTCTTTCTTTCTTTCTTTCTTTCTTTCTCCCTGTTCTTCTCTCTCTTTCTCTCTCTCATGTTGAGGTCACACAATTACTGTACATCTACATATTACTGGAAAAAAGAAACCATATGAGGTCTGGAGTGCTGAGTCACTAGAAGTTGACAACCCACACCATTAAGCTGCCATTCTGATCACCCAGAGGTCTAAGTAGATAAATGGTGGTTAATTTCGACCATCGTACATGCCCATTTTGCACTTTTTGAGTGTTCTGGACCCAGTCACTGGCACAGGGTGTTTTGGGGGGTCAGCAGTAGTATGCATGCCAGTTTTTGTGAAATGCGGTGATCAGTTTGCCTGCCTTTCAGCTATGGAGGCACCAGCAAGTCTCCGAACAGTAGCAAGTCACTGTGTGGTGGCTGGCTAACTCAGAAGAAGTGGGAGAGCCTCAACTTTAAGTGAGTAATGGCATGTCTGTGTGTTTTAAGAACTGGAGGGAGTGGATGGCTTATTGAGGGAGGATGCAATGCCAATGTTTTTATTGGAACCCAAGGTGCCAACCTCCTTGGAAATTTGAACACTGCTCTTACCCAGTCATAAGTAAAATTCAACATATTTCTGTGCAGAGCAGGTTTTATAATGTAAGGAAAGATTATTCTACCTAAATCTCAAAGTACTTCTCTTGAGAAAGAGAGAGGGTTAACATGAAAATCAGTGTTGGTGAAAAGGTGCTCTTGATAAAGACAATTACATCTTTTCAAAGAGGACAATGGCTCTTTGTATCCCCCTGGTTCTGGCCTGTTGAGTAATCATTGTTCTGCAGCCCTGAACCCCTCTGTCATTTATTTTCCCTTTCAGTATTATTGGTTTATTCAGCTGGCTATTTACTGTTGGTCTATTTGTGTGCCCTGTTGCAGGGCAAAATACTGATATGGATTCCATCTGTGTTTTGGCCCAACCACCTTCAAGGTCACTGTTTATTTCTTTAACCCGGTAGACCTTCCACAGCCGCCCTTTGACAAGTCTTGTAAAACAGACAAGATTCATAATCCTGTTGCTTTCTCCAAATTCAGTTTTGTTTACCCCCAAAATGGCCATGATTTGCATTCACGTCAGTGAATGAGGTATGAAATTGTTCTTACATTTTCAGATCAATCACTCGCTTCATTACCACTGTCACTGGGAGGCCTTCAAGGCAATCACAGTGACATTCCTTAATTGGAAACCCCCCCAGAGATGTATCCTGATCTCTTGCAGAGAGCTAGCTGGCACGTGAGGGTAATAAATGTCTGAAAGACTCACTGTCAAAGACAGTAGGTCATAAACAGCTGTAGTCTGAAGCAGTGCGCTAGCTAGTTGTTAAAATCCAACCAGTGAACTGAGAAAAGCAACTGTAAGCCAGACACTGCTGTGTTTTCACATACATTTCATTACAACCCACCACGGCTTAGTCTGTGAATGTTATTATTTTCTTTTCCCTCTCCTTAGTAGTAAAGATGCCAACCATATAGATTTTAATGAGGGGAATTGTTGTTGAATGACATCATGCAAACACATTAGGCTACTGTATTGAGAGGGAATTAAATTATTAGACTCAGGTTTGCTCATAATGAGCCTAGTTACTGGCCTAATAGACACCAGAACATTTGGGAATGTCTAGCCGTTAGTTTTCCATGTGCTACTATGGACTTTGGGTATTGTACAGATTGGCAGTACAAATCGCATTGTTCATTGTTTGGTTTGATGTAGTGGTGCACAGCCAGAAGTATTTAAAGTATTTTACTTCATCCTCTGTCTCTTACACCTCGTTCATATCCCTCCCTCTTTCTCCACAAAAACCCAATGTAATATAATGTGTCTATACAGTTCTTTGTACAGTATTATGTTGTAATTCTGCTCTGACATTTCTCATGCAGCATTAGCAGACAGACACAGCTCTTTCTGAAACTGGAGGATTTCTTCTGGCGAGAGCATCTGTCAAAGCTGGCATTACCTTATGGAATTAAGGGCAGTGGTATGTTGACTCTACATTATCCTCTTGCCTATCTACTTGGTTTACTCAGAGCTGGGTATTACTGGTTGTACTTGTGGTATGGATGTTCCATAAATAATGTGTGTGTGTCTGTGTACTGCATTGTGTGAGAAATGCCCATATCTTTAAATAAAGAAAAGAGACTTTCTGGTTGAGCTGCAAAACCAGAACTGCAAAACTGCCTACCCCTAACTTTAATGACAGATGACCAAAAACTATTCTATGATCAATGATTGCTTTTTAAGCTATCGCAATTTTTGTTACGGGACCAGAAAGTGAAATCTATGCCGGTTGTGTTTAGAAAAGGTAAAGCCCTTAGTTGGATCAAGAAGACTGACTATAAACTTTCATTAAGGAAGAGGGTTTTGGTTGTGTATCTAAGACTTAGCAAATATATTATTATTGATTTATTAATCAAGTGAGATTCATGACGCATGTTGAATTCACGTCCTCTGTTAAATAGCTGTTAATACCATTGAACCATCTAAAAGTTGGCAAGATTTATGTGAATTGCAGCTCCAAGTGGAGCTCAAAGTTTCCAAACAATCACACTTTTTAAACTGCTCCCTTTTCTCTCTCTCGCTTTCTTTCCCAGAGCTGCTGCTGCTGAAAGTTCTAGCCGTTATTGCCAGTTATAAAGTGCCAGCCAACATTGAAAAGTAAGTATGATCACACCTAAGCTAATTTGGCACATTTTGCTTAAACCATTTTTGTGGCTGAAACCAACTTTTAGTTTAGTTTAGTCACCATTGTGATTATATGATACATAGTATTGTGTGTAACGCCATGTTCAGTACAACAGTATAGCTATTAATTTACATTATAACAGGGGTAGTTTTCCTTTGGGTAGTGCAGTTGCTCAGAGAATGAAAATTAAGTTCTTGTAATTGTGTGTTTTATTTATTTCAACCATGTATGTGTGTGTGTGTGTGTGTGTGTGTGTGTCTGTGTGTGTGTGTGTGTGTGTGTGTGTGTGGTGCGTACATGTGTATTTCTCCACAGCCTTGAATGCAGAACCTGTGTAGTCATAGGGAATGGCTTTGCCATTAAAAATAGCTCCTTGGGGAGGGTCATCAACAAATACGACGTGGTCATTCGGTAAGCATGAAGAATAACTCCACTTGAAACTATTATTATTATTATTATCATGATAATAATAATAATAATAATAATAATGATGATGATGATGATGATGATGATGATGATGATGATGATTATTATTATTATAAGACATACTGAAAAAAGGCCAAGTGGGAACACTAAGCCCATGATATCAACCATGTCAAGCTATATATATTTGGTTGTCTTTGCTGTTCGTAAATTGTAAACTGTTGCTGACTAGCTGACTAAAAACAAAACAAAAATATTTTGCATTGCAAAATATTTTTAAAACAAAACAAAAATATTTTTAGTCAGCTAGTCAGCTTTACCCTGGAAGTACCAGGAAGGTCTCTGCGTATCTACTGTAAACTGTCTGTAGATACATAATTGCTGAATCAGCAAAGAATCTCCACATACAGTACATAACTTCCTCCATGCTTCAGGATGAAATCTGGAAGAAACAAACATCAGAGAAGTGTGCTGATTTTCCCAGTCGGTGTACAGTAGGCATTGAACAAATTCAGTGGCTTGCAGACTAATGACAGGCAATATCTGACCCTGAAATAGAGCCTTCCTCCCAGCAATTAGCAAACTGTTGGGTCAAGTCAGGCTGTTTAAAAAGGAAAAGGGGGATTTAGTTTACCCGGGGACAAAGGCACTCTGCAAATCTGATTTTATAGCCTTGGAATGAACACATGCATTTGGAGTTTTTATAAGCCTCTTTCAAACAGTCTGAATTTGGCCTGGTCACAATGCATTTTTTCCCATCAGCCCCTTCCCCTGACGTCGCTCCCTCTTTTCTCAGAGGCTAATCTTTTGCTAGCCGAGCAAAGCAAGGTTATTGACATTCAGCATTCAGTGCAACAAAAGCCTAATGGTCTTCCATCATCGGGCCTGTGCTGTTAAGACTGTTCTGTCATAGAAACTCTCACTATTAAATCAAAGTTTTAACTGAAATTATAACTGTAACTCTAAATGAATCAATTTACAGATTGAGATTTTAGTCTGTGTGGTTCTGTTAATTCATTGGTTTAGGAGTGCAGTATGTTGTGGATTCTATACAATGGTGTGCTCCATTTCATTAAGTAGCCCTCTCCAGTGGGCCATTGTTCAAGTTAGTTGACAGATCCACTACTTTTGGGAGGGTTTCAATAACAAGGTTAAGACTACAGGTATTGGAATTGTGAGTCATTGTCCAGGATCGGTGGACAAGTGCAATATAACAGAACAGAACAGAACACTAACAAAGTGTCAAGCTCTAAAACCTCGAGTGAGAGTCAGTGGTCCTATTCACAGGCAGCTTGTTCAGATGTTTTACACACAACAGGGCCTTGACTGCCAGCTGGTCTGGCTGGCGTTGGTGAGAGTATGCAGCTCTTCTTGTCCTCATCAGGGCTCAGTGACCCTGGGTCCAAGGCTGTGCTCGTACTGTTCAGCTCCCCAGGTGTGTGTGGGTGTGTGTGTTTGTTGAGTGGGTGGCTGGTTGTGTACTAACCCTCCTCCTGAAGCTACTATCCCGGGACGTTTCAGTAAATAATTTTTTTCATCATTCAGAGAAGTCACATAGAAAGAAAGGGTTTTAGGCTCTTTAAACAGTGGTTTCTCAGGAACATTTCCGTGGTCAGGGTGTGTTCAGGAACAGAAAACACTATTCAGGATATTATCCTCACTGTATGCTGAGCCAATGCCCTATTGGTCACTCCCTATACTTCTCTCCTACCTACCATACTGTATTTCACTGTACCCAGACTCACACAGTACAGACAGTTGAATGTGTATACTGCTGTGTATTGCACTGTCCCTTTGCCCCCGATGTGAAGTCCTGTACTTTGTGATTGAAGTGATTTTGATTCTGAAGAAACGGGAAAGCAGAAATCTCCCATTAGAAACAAATGCCAGTTGGAAATCCTGTCCCTGAATGGTGTGGTATCACTTCAGGTTGAACGATGCCCCGGTGAGGGGCTATGAGGAGGACGTGGGGAACAAGACCACCATGAGGCTCTTCTACCCAGAGTCAGCCTCCTACAACCCTGGACTGCACAACGAGCCCGGCACACTCATGGTCCTGGTGCCTTTCAAACAGCAAGACCTACGGTGGCTCAAGGAGATGCTCTATGATGAGAAGAGGGTACTGAATATGTGTGAGAATGCACACACACACACAAACATCACATGCATGCCTGCTCACTCAGTCTCGCTTCCTTCCTCTCTCTTTCTCTCTCAAACCAACACTCCCCCCCTTTAGCTTCTTTTCCAGCCCTTGCCAACCATCCATAACAGGGACAAATACTTAAAAGGTTCAACTTCATCGATACCAGTGCCCTTCAGAGTTAAATGTGGTTTCCATAGCCAACATCTCCCACTCTGTAGCTCCAGGCACCTCCGGCCTCTTAGTGCTAATAGTTGCAGGGTCATTACCCACTAATTTGCACATTGATTCAGTTGCCTCTAGAAACGAGGGAGTCAGAGGTTCAGTTGCATCTCAGTTTGTATTCATGAATTCTGTGTGCTGACCAAAAGTAGCAATCTCTTACATACTTTTTTCTCTTTTCCTCTGTTCTTGTGCTCCTTTCGCTTTCTCTATCCGTCTGCCTGTCTTCCTTTCCTTTGTGTGTGTGTGTGTGTGTGTCCGTGTCCGTGTCCGTGTGTGTCCCAGGTGAGGAAAGGCTTTTGGAAGCCCCCTCCCCAGATCTGGCTGGGTGAGACCAGTAAAATCAGAGTGCTAGACCCGCACTTTCTGCACCAGACAGCAGCCAGACTGCTCCAGATCCCTCTCCACCCCAAGAACAAACAGGTGAGAGATCACTTCCATGGCAATTCCCCATCGGCATCTCTGATTCTCATTGGTCTACTAGATACCTTTTCTTGACTTTGTTACTTGACTGTGATTGTTTGTTCCCTTGCTTCTGCCCCTCCTTTCCTTCCTTTCAGCCCTTCACTGCCTCCCATGCAAAAGTTAATAAGGCTGTAGCGCTATGATAAACAATTTACTGTCACGAGCTGTTCTCTTGAAATATAGCAGGGTCAAGAGTCGTTTTTAGGAACCAGTTACTGCAAAACATGATGATAATTAGTTTCCACTCGACATTCCGACGCCTCATTACCAGATAAGCTCTTCGTGTCTTTTATGCTGCACAGCGAATCCCTTGGAAATAATTTGGTCTTGAAGGGAAGCCAACATATTGTATACATTTCATCCAGCTGCAATTTGGAAAGCAGTCAGTTTCCAATCTTCTTTCTCTGCAAAGCTGATTACCTCTGTCACAGGAAATTCTCATCAATTAAATTTTGTGATCTTCATGTTTTTCATGATTTGAGTTTAAGTATTCCTTTATTGGTTTCCTATAATAGAATTCCATCCATGCATGGCTATCAGTCTGAAAATAACTGTTTCATGAAATTATTTTTAGGTCAGTAGCAATATATAGGAATAAAGGATTGAAGGAAAAGAACATTAAAACATATCACAGGAACAGAAGTAGGAATATAACCAAATAGGAGACTTGGAGTCAAGAGAAGTGATTGCTGAATGAGAAACCATGACGCAGGATATTTTTTGTAGTCCGCCATTGACCTGTTTTTGTTTCACAAATTGGACCATAACTCCCTCTTTGGCGAAGACACTTGGATTTTGAAATTGCCTGGGATTTGATTTGGGCTATTACTCATGTAGAATGATGTTTTTATTGGCTCATAGCTTCCCATCTGCCTAGCGGACTTGTTCCGTATTTGGTGGGGATCGTCTTTGACGTGGAGCAAAGCCAGGTTTTGTTTTGGTTCTGCATGTTCCCCTCTCATGAGCCCTTTTTGTCAAAGAGTGAGGGGGCGTTACCCTTTTGGACTGCAATACAAACACAACTGGCTGGTGCTTGAGAGGAGCGAACAGTGGGAAGGCAGGGGTCCTACAGGCGATCAGCGGGCTCGCCCAATAGGAGCTCTGCACCATCTGCATAGAAAAGGCCATATGAGCTCAGAGGGGAGAGGATAGTGGGCAGGAGGAGTGGGAAGATGGAGGGATGATGCAGGCAGTTTACTTTGTTGGCTTGAACATTTGAACATGTCAGCTACTGAGCAGCTTTGTACATTGCTTTGGATGAAATCATCTGCTAAATGACTGTAATGTAATGTAACACACTGGTTAGACCAGGGTTACCCAAAGTGAGGTGTGCAGGGCAAATCTAGCTCCCTGAAAAAAAAATTTGGGTCCTCCAAATGAGAGTGTGAAATATTCTACTGATCTATTTGGATTCAAAAGCTATTTTTTAGAAAAATGAATGATTGTATGAAATCTAATTATAAATGTAACTAATCAATGTCCATTACGATTATTTTTGGCATTTGACATTTGACATTTTGGCCCTTGGCCATCTGGCCATCACTGCCAAATTTAGGCACATCTGGGTGAGACTGACTACACTGAGGGTGGGTTTCTCTCTCACTTTTCATGATTATTTTTACTTGTGAAATTGGCATTAAAAAGATTTCTTTACCTTATTGAAGCCTAGAAAAACCCATCATCATCCCATCCCCCTCCCGTCTACCCGCCAGCCTCTTTCCCTCTCTCTCTATCCCTGGATATTCCCCATCATCCAAATACCAGCAGTCCTGACAGGAGCAGACCCCCACTCCCCTCTCACCATGTTGGCAGATATCCAACCACGCCCACACCCTGCCCCACCCGCACCAACATCATCACTCCACTGCCTGTGTCAAGGCAGCAGTAGGCAGCGCCCAAGGGCACAATAGATGGGGCTGAGTGATGTGAGACTAACTAATGCCTCTGCCAGTCAGTCAGACAGATAGACAAGGACACCTCCCCCCACCACACCACACACACACACACGCACACACACACGCGCTTGTGTACGTGCAGCCATTGTTTAACTTTCTTTCTTTCTTTCTTTCTTTCTTTCTTTCTTTCTTTCTTTCTTTCTTTCTTTCTTTCACTCTCTCTCTCACACAAACACACCAGCACCAGCACACTTCTGTCCCTGAGCAAAGGACTTTGTTGATCTCTTAGGGCTAGCTTGCAGTGGTGACAGTGTGCAGCCCCTCTGGCCCCTCTCACCAAGGCTCCATGGGCCCGCGTCCAAACTATGCGCCGGGCCGCTACAGAGCGCTGGTGTTCGCTGGTGTGCTGGTGACCACATGAGGCTAATACACACAGAATGTCAGCTGTATCCCATCGCTGGGCGCTCATCAGTTTCTGAAAAGACACTAAGTGCATTAGCAACCTGATTTGGTGGAATGCCCTGGAGAGATAAGAGAGAAGAGAAAAGAGGAAAAAGAGAAAAGAACATAGGTTGTGTTTCAGTTTGTTATCTAAGCCTTCAGGCCGCTCAGATCAGCCGCAGCTGTGTCACTGGAGTCGTGTTCATGTCCGTTTAAGTCTGTGTACTGTGTACTGTGTCTCTCTCTGTCCAGATAAGTGAACGCATCAACTGCAAATGTGTTGATATGCAGTTGGATGTAGTGGTTAAAACACACACACACACACACACACACACACACACACACACACACACACACACACACACACAGTGAAAAATATCTTCT
>CABFOQ010026391.1:0-15574 GCA_900660455.1 Gephyroberyx darwinii | reverse complement strand
TCACACCCTGAACACAAACTCTCACACACACACACACACACACACACACACACACACACACACACACAGGAAGAGCTCCAGGGAGCGTGCATTAGTTACACCAATTAAGTGCTGCTTCTCTCGGTAGCCAGATGAAGATGAAGAGGTTCCCTTAGCGACGAGACGTTCATCTCTTAATCTTTTAATGGATGGTTACATAAGCGGAAAGCCACTATCAATACAGCCACACAAACACTTTCCCTCTATAGATGTGCAGGTGCCTGTGATCATCTGAGTATGATCAATAAAGAAAACCTTTACAGGGCCAAAAGGAATTGAGAGCATTTTTATTTGCTATCAACGTGTGTTCATGCTCAGTCAGAAACAAAAGAGAAATAAATACTTTTGACAAGTTTATTTATAACTTTATATCTGCGTTTTCCATAAATAAGCTCATCTGTAGCACACCGCCACAATATCGGCACGCCGCCACAAAATATGTTCTCTAATCTCGCCGGCGTTGACTCAGCCGTTGCTTGTAAACACACACATGCCTTTTTTCCTCATCCACTTGTATGATACCAGTGCACCAGTAGCATTGCACTCAATGTGACAGAGCCTCCCGTAACGTAAAATTCACTGTGTTAACTCCAAAACGACTGTTAGTAGCAACATAGGCAGCGTCAAACTGCCCAACACACTTCTAGAAAGTTAACGTGAGACATATTGCTCCTACTCGCCGTTGGAAGCCGCAATGTTCGCCACTGGATTCCTGGTGATTTTACACGCTGTGAAAGTTTGTAGGCAGTACAAAGTGCAGGCAAGACAGGCGAGTGAGAAAACAAACAAACATGAAATCAAAGCAGCCAGAGGAGGCACAGAGCTTGGTAATCTCAGCTCTGCATGGGTCAAGTATGGAAACCACTGTGCTGCTTCAGAACAGAAACACAAGCTTTACTTGAGGTTTGATGTACGGTTTTAGTGAAAAACACTGAGCCCAGGAAATCTGCCCACTTCCTCCTGCGACCCTCACTTTGATGAGCACAGGGACACTGTAGACCTGTAGAGTCAAGGGCCTGATGGGATATGTAGCCAGCTGTTCATGTAAGAGGCAGAGCAATTGGCTTCCATTTTACCTCCACCAAGGAGGTCAAATATCGGCTGTCTGACACCAGGATATCTCAAAAAGGTTTCCATTCAATTTGGTGAACAAACAGGCCTTGGAACGAAGGAACAACTGATTAGATGTTGGTGGTGATTCGGATCTGGGATTTCCACCATCGGACCATTATTGTTTTTTTAACTGTAACAGTGAAACTAACAGAGATAGAGACGTGATCCAACTCCTGAGGGTTTGAATCAAGACATCACTTAACATTTAAGTGATAGGAATGAAGTCTTTGGGTGGAACAGCAATTTGGAGAATTGTTCAGTGCTGAGCGGAGGGTTGCACTCTCCAAGATCCTTCTCGTTAACTACATCTTTCTGTTGTCAGTTATACAGCAGAGCGTGCCGTCACTGTGGCATCAGTCTACTGGGGCGTTGCCAAGAAACTTAGAGCTCTCAATTATTAGCTCTTACTTACAAAGTCATTTTGAAGATTGGTAAAGGAAGAGCTCCTGGCCAAAACAGATTATCTCCTTTCCTCATTTCAGTTTGCCAATAGGGCCAAGCTGCGCGAGATGCTGCTGTCACCCTGCTTGATCGTACATTCAAACAGAGGGGGGGGTTGTCGGGATACTCATGGATGGGAAACCGAGCGAGCAAAGTATTTATCGTTCATTTTAAAGGATGTAAGTATTACAAGAGGAAGTGAAAGTCTGTTGAGGGAAAACGCAATCAGATTTCAAAGTGGAGACTCGGTCCGCCCTCTGGGTCTCGTACAAGTCAAACACAGGGGCAGATATAGACGCCCGCACAAGCACCGCCCACCTCTAGCGACCACCCGCTCACCTCAAACTGCGTGGACGAGTCCAGCTCGGCTCTCTTGGCTTCAGGCTCCCCGGCGAGGGGGCTGCGGAGGGTCTGGAGGAAGAGCGCCGCCTTCCTCTTCCTCTCTGCCTGTAACTGTTTCTCCTTGGACTCCTTGGACGCCTGGGCCAACTTCTCCCTGGCTGCAGCCGCTAGACGATCCTCCAGCTTCAGCTTGGCTAGGAGTAGCAAGATAGGAGAGAGATGTTAGATGAAGGTGGAGGAATAGTGATTATTGAATCCATACAAAAAGAGAGGGATAGAGAGGGAGGAGGAGAAGGGAGGGAAACATGGGAGTAAAGGACAGGGAGATAGAGTGAGTGAAAGGTAGAGATAGAGGGATAAAGAGAGGTATAGATAAGGTATAGGGGAAAGATTGCTATGAGGTACGTACATCATACTGTGGGGAGATAAAGGATGTAAAAGAGAAAAATATAGATATAGATATAGATATATAGTACATATATAGAGAAAAAAGACAGCGAGGACATGAGAAGCTCAAAGGGGCAGGAGGATTACAGCCTGACCAGGGGTGCAGGAAAGACGTCGAACCTAGAAAGACATAGAGCTTGAAGATAGACAGAATAAAGAAAGGTCGGAAAGAAAGAAAGCTCCGGGGGAGAGAAAGACAACATTAAGAGATCGTTACCCATAACCTCTGATTTCCCCCGGGAGATCAATAAAGCAGGCTACTCTATTCTTCTGTTCTGATGGGTTTGAGAGACCGATAGAGGGAGGTGGTTCATCCAGGAGAATTAGAAGTAGCTAACATTTTATTATTGGCATGGTTTTAGTTGACTGGCTGTTTTTGTGTCAAGGGAGAATCCTGCTTATATTGCCGTGTATTGAGCCGCGTATTGAGCTGGTGACTCATCGCCTGGTTTTGCTTTATTATGCTTTCATGGTATGTCTTACATTTTTACATTTTTGTGTTCATATTGTGTTTTGTCTGCACATGTCTTTCCCTTCTGGGACAGCTACGTTTGAACTGGTTTCAATGCTTCTCAAATTCACCTGAGAACAATGTTGGGTGGATAAAAGTATGTCCATCAGTATACAAATATGAGTGAGCATCCAGACAGGATGAATCAACCATCCACTGTATTAACAAGCTTGTCCTCTAAGGAGTTGAGGGGATAAACACTCTGACAGCCAAATGCATCCTGAACTGTTCCCAATATTATTTGTATCTATTCCTTCTATTTATTGTATTTGATATTTGTATCTGTAGTGTTTCCTTAATTGGGGCAGCAACCGAAGTGTGAGAGAAGTTTCTGGTCTAACAGATGAGGTCTAACTAAGTTTCTGCTGAGGGCTAACTTTCTGCACTTCTAGGAGTGAACATGAGGACAGACAAAGGCAGAGGAGGAAACATGTGGGTGGAAGCGAGGACAGACAGACGGTTGAGGGACGGTGGGGGTGTAAAATATGAACAAGGGGTGTCGGATGAGGGAGATGAGGAAAGGAGATAGAGTGACAGGTAGACAGAGAGGGGTGGTGTAGCGTCGGCGAGAGGGAAGAGAAAGGGGACAGAGAGGTAGGTAGGGAGAGCGACAGATTGAGACGGGGCCCGAAGAGCAAGACGAGACGAGACTGAGCGGTGGAGAGGACGCGCCGGCCAAAACAAATCATTTAAGTTACGCAACCACTGGGGCTGCTGTTATCCAGGGTTCAAAATAGACAAATCATATTTGAGTCTAGTGTGAACAGCGATCGATTAATGGAGCCGAATCCATCTGCACCCCCGACGGTGGCACCGTCCACCTTTACAAAACCAAGTCTGATTCAGACCGCAGATCTGCACCCCTCGCAGCGACACCATCGCACTTGTATAATACTCAATCTGAATGCGTTGTTTCTGCTGGTAGATGAGAAACCAGGTCCAGGTGTAATCACGTCCTCGGCTCTTTTTGGGGTAAAACTAAATCGCCATAGACTCCAATAGTGAACGGCATTACTCAATATTGTGAATGCATTGCCAGATCGTTCTTTAGGTTGAAACTTTACTGTATGACAAATAATTGAAATAATCTCACAACACTTCCTGCCATCGAGCATTCGCGGAACATAATTCACCTTCAAGCCGTCAGTCTCCAAAGACCAGACCATATTTTAGGAGCCATTTATTTAGGAAGGAAGGATTCACAAACTTTTCGTGACCTTTTTTCTTCTCTTGCAACTGTACATGTAAAATTGGTCATTTCTAATCCACTACTGAGCTGCAGAAAGTCATCCAGTACGTATGCTTGTATTCTTCTTCATTTTAAGATCGATTGTAATATATAATATTGTTACTTTCAAAGGAATAAACAGGCTTGAACCAGTTTATATTTCAGAGTTGTTATCTCTGTTTGTGCAGAGGCATAGTCATTGATCTAGAGACAAAACTTAGAGACAAGACTGTTCCAAAGGCCAGATTAAATATTAAAGGTGATCAAGCCTTTGTAGTCAGGGTGCATGAACTTTGGAAACATTTGCCTGAAGTATACGTTCATCTAACTGTATCTACTTTTAAAAGCCGCCTGAAAACTTATCACTTATCAGTTTGCATTCAGTGTATCTCCTATCTCCTGTTTTGATTGTTTTGTTCTGTCCATATTTGTTTTGTTGCTCCTTGTAACTTTCCCAATGTATGTCTTATACGTGTATGTACGTGTGCTTGTTGTAATCGTTTAATTGTAAAGTAAATATAGAAATAAAGACTTACATATCTCTGGGGAACGACATTGAGCGTGCGGTTGTTCTTCAGCCAATTCCTCAATAGAGATTAGCTTTCTGCTGTCTGCCATTGATTTCCCTGCTATCTGATCAAGTTAGGCCTGCTGACTGACAGCCACCCTACTGTACAGCAACGCAAATTCATTCAGCTGTCCATTAGGCTTCTCCGGTCTCTTTCTCCGGCTGTCCGTCAGCTCTGAAGGAGACCATTACACTCCTGGTCCACGTCCCCATTTAGACGTCAGCCCCCTTGGTACTGAAAACTAGCACATTTGTCTTAAGTGTCTGTCTTTTCCAGGCTTTGTTCCCCAGCTGTCCTCCTGCTCTCAGGGAGATCATTACACTCTTGCTCTGGACCTTAAGAGACCCAACAGCCGGCTCCCCTTAAGAGGCATCAAATAATCTATGGCTTTTATCAACCTCTATGGGTGACCAAGGAATTGCAACAACGACAGGTCTCTGGCACAACTCACGGGGGCATTGACACAAATAATAAGTCGTATTTTCACAACAGAGACAAGTAACATTGCTAGCAGAGGTCCAAAGATGGTGCTGCCGGTTAATCACTCGTTGCACCACCCTTCATTGTTGAACAGTTGAACATACAAGTAGGGGAGTGTGTGTTGAGGCCAGTCAAATAATTCATATAGCCCTTTATGAACAAGCCTCGGAGGACTAAGCGAGCTGTAAATCAATAAATGATGACGAATACGATGCAACAGAATACAGTGAGAACAAAAGCACAGAAAAACAGTGTAACAGGTAAAAGATATACTCTATAAAGACGAGGAAAGTCTGTGAGGTGTTTGAAAACAGTGTACGGGCTGGAAAGAGAGCTTTGAAAGCCAAACATCTCAACACCTGGCAACGTAATCGTTGAGTCTTTGATATTGATCAAACTCCTGCAGATGTATTATAGTAACTTTATGCTATGGGACACTTAATTATTGCACCTTTAATATATAAAACCTAGCATGTGTGGTGTAAGTCTGTCTGTCTGTCTGTCTGCATCTTTTCCAGTCCAATCCGTTTGCTTTGTCATTCTGATCTATGCATACGTGGCTCTTTAGACAAAAAATGTGTTGTGTATGTGTGTGGGTACACATTACTAGGTGTGTATCTCTTTTTTCCCGAGTGCATACTGGTGTGTGATGCATTAGTACAGGTTATGAATGGCCAAAGTGTCACCAGTACCTTTACCATTCTATAAACATGTCCTAGAGCGAGACACAAATAGATAGTGACTGCTGTTTACTGTACTACAATACTCTGTCTTTTCTTGAAGGTACATTCTGCTGAAATGATTCACAATTCAGACTCAATGGATTTATTCCTCTCCTCTCGTCCCCTTTCCCTCTTTCTTCCATTCCAGCCTTCCGGCAAAGGAAGGGTGTGCTAGTGGATGGAAAGACATCCTGTACGTGTTTGTTCATCTACTAATGGATATACTTATTTGCTGACACTGGGACAAAAAAAGTAATTAAAGCACAACCCAGGGTTGCCACACTGTAATGATACATTTCAAGGACTTTTCAAGGACAAATTATTTCAAAATTAAGGGCCAATAATAAGAGATGTTCACATATACCAGTCTAAGCCAGCACAGTACTACAGTGCAGCGATCAGCAAATGGCTGTATGCTTGTAGCCTACGAGAGTGATACTGTAGAGAGGAAGAAAGTGTATCAAGCTTGGCCCAGCACTCCAGATGTATCAACATGGTATCACAGGTGAATTTTGAGATGATGGAGCGCATGAGGCTCAAACTCAGAGATTCCAAGCACTTTTAAGGACCTCTTTATTGCTCCAAGCACTTTCAAGGTCTTGATTTATTTATTTATTTAAATCCAACTTATTATTAATCCACTTTCAAGTACTTTCCAGACCCATGGCAACCCTGACAACCATAATTAAGTATCCATGGAGATGATGAGAAAGAGAGAAAACAGGGGACAGTGAGGACGGAGGGACACAAATAGAAGCTGTTGTAACCCTCATTAGATACCACACAGACAAACAGAGACCCAGACAGAGAGACAGACAGAGGTCTGACCAGACAGACAGAATGAGACAGACAAGAGTCACACACCGCACTAAGATCGAGACAGACAGGTCATGTATTCAGCGTGAAACAAAGTTTTCAAGTTGCAATCTAAAAATCAAAGCTTGCATCTCTGTGGGCCAATAAAACACAATGATGCCTTTCTTCAAGCGTTCCTTCTGTGATGTTTATTTATGACTGTGCTTTTGTCCTGGCTCTTCTTCACAGTGAAAAACTATAAATAAATCTCCATTATTAAGTTTAGGTTTTTTTCACTTAGCGCTACCCAATCTGAAGCACCCAGAGCAACATTTTTTAATATGGAGGTATAGAGACGCAAAATCAGCACAACAAATTCAAAGGAAGATTTAATTGTCTTTTTTTAAATTGTCTTACAACGACGATGAAGCTTTACCTTGTTTTGCCTCCAACTCCTCCAGGCTGAGAGAGGGTCTTTTCTCCTCTGGTGCAGGGATTGGAAGAGCCTCCTTGTCAATCATCTCAGCCCCACCCAGCACAGCTGCCAGCCCCGCCTCCTCCAGCAACTTAATGAAAAGAGTTGTGTTAATTTATTTGTGTAAAGTTACCAACCATATCCATAGGAACAATGTCTACCCCAGCTCCAGTCTAAAACAGTTCAAAGGCAGTTGAGCTCAACATTGAGGGCAATTGTGTGTTAAGGTATGGGGGGGCAGGGATGGGTGGCTGTTGTGACTGTGTGGCTTTCAATTTCTTATTTTCTTTAAATGTCCCTCTACCTTCATGCACAAACATTATTTAGAAATTGTGCTGATATCATACTAACATATCAAAATAAGAATAGTTTTAGTGAACCACCCCGGGGGGCCAAAGTGAGGACAGACTGGTACCAAAACCTCCAACCATCAGTGCTACAAAACATTTTCAGATCAAACATTTTTTTTTCAACCCCCTTTAAATGTACTCTGCTAGATCAAAGTCCAAATGACAATATGGGAAATACAGAAAAAAAAAAAAAAAAAAGACTAATGAAGGGGATGTAGCTGATCTACACCTTGTCCTCGTCTGAGTCATCATCCAATCGAACTCGGTTCTTCTCCAGCGGCAACATGTCATTTTCTTTTGCCTTGATGGCAAAACAGATAGGGGCAAAAGAGGCTGCAGAGAGAGAGAGAGAGAGAGAGAGAGAGAGAGAGAGAGAGAGATAAAAATAATGTCAGAAGAGTGCATGTGAATGACCATCCAAGCTCAGCGGGAAAGAAGATGTATTGAGTGGCGAAACCAATCAGAGCACTTCCGTCGACAGGCGAGATGAATGTGAGTTCTTGCGTGTTTGTGTATTTCTTTTTTACCATAAGTCGTTAACCTTCATACAGCATCCTTCATCTTAACCTGCCTCATAATGTTGGGCAGAAACCAACAGTTCAGACATGAAGAGCCTTTCACTGGGGAATTTCCTATGTATTAACATGTGACCTTTAACCTTTCTGCAGACGACTGGGCTGGTTTAACTGTGTATCACACCCGTTATCAATTCAGCCTAGCCTGCTTCACGACCTGTCTCCTTCATCATCGGTATGTGTGAAAGCATGCATTAGCTGGTGTATGTACGCATGTGGGTCCAGCCAGCTGTATAGCCAGCAGCCTCCTTCATCACCGCGTAGCCGATTCCACCAAATGAAACTGCCAGCATGAATATTAACACACACTCACAAGCAGCTGGGCATAAATATCAACATGTTACACACTCACTTGATGTGCTTGCTGCACATTCACACACACTCATACACACACACACATTACCCAAGGGCTTTGCATCTCATTTAGTAAACAAACAACTGTGTCATCGATTAGCCGCCCACCAAAGCAGGACGGCGCTAATTCAATTCTTCAGTTATCAAAGAAAGTGAAAGTAGCGCTGTGTTCTGTGCGCGGCTGGGCGTTGGTGTCCTACCTTTAGTCAGCTTGGGCTCCATGGCTGCCTCGTCTGATTCGGGTTTTTCATCACCGTCCCCTGTGTCACTCTGGATGGAAGGATGGAAAGAGGAGAGAAGGCAGAGGGATGAGAGAGAGAGAGAGAGAGAGAGAGATGAGGAGAGTAAGGGAGTTATTTTCAAAGCAAAGTACCCGAGGTTACTCCAGTACAAGAGAATGAGAGGAATACAGACTCAACGCCAGTTTAGAGATGATCAATGTGTAAACCAATAATATTTCGCCTAGAGCCAAACACGATTTCTACATGTAAACCCATTTGAAACTTCCTGTCTACATAATGAATAAGTAAACCAAAAGGATTTAGCCAAGAGCCAACTAATGTTTTACATGCCAAGCAAATCTACTTTAATCCATTTCTCACATATTTTCTACATTATCGATGAAAAGACGAGGTTGAGCAGACATCTAGATAACATGGAGACCTGTGAGACTCCATTTCTTCATCGTGTGCTTTCACAGTGTTAGGAAAGCAATAGCAGAATGTGCAAAGAGCTGGTTATAGGGAAGTTTTGAAAAGAAACATCAAAAAAAAGCTGCATCCCTGCTTGACTGTCAGTCTCTTTAACAAAAACATGCATGTACACGCACGCACGCACACACACAGATTTGGCTGGCAGGTTAGATAGGAAAATCCTTTCAAACAATAAAGACAATTAGGATGAATTGCTCCTTTGCATTGGCTAGGGCTTCAGATTTTAATGGAAGTTCTTCAATATTTTACAGTTCTATTAGGGAGGTATGTGGAAGTCCTGTATAGAATAGGAAAGGTCAGGAGACCATTAGCACAAACAGGAAATGAGCAGATATGATGAGATTTCCCAGCTACTGCCACTGCACACTAATGGACTGTATCTGCAAAAAATAAAACAGACAGAAACAGAAAACAGGAATGCTGAAATCAGATGCCTTGTGTGCAGCCTACCAACAGAATGACATGATTTAGTTGCCAAAGTGAGTGCTAATTAAAGTTTTTTGGGTTTTTTTTTAAACTCAAACACTACTGGTCCAAATTAAAAAAGATGGAGGAAGGATGCATTTTAGCACCGTGTTCTGGTGTTCAAAACAATGACATCTAATTAAAGGTCAAACTTTCACATTTTTAAAGGTCATAACTGCTACACCACTGTAAGGATTGATGCCTGTAGTTACCGACTGTCCCAAGGGGGGCTGCTTCATCCCCCGGATCTGTGTTCTATAACGAGAGCTGCGTTAAGTCTGTCTGATCTGCTTCGGTCCTTTAATTGATCGTGCCGGAGCTAATTTCTTTATCTCATCGCTGCCTGTGATATCATCGTATTATCCCCTCCAACCTTTCCTCCCTTCCTGCCCAAAGTGCATTCTGGCATGCACGGGGAAGCTTGTCAAAGTGGAAACATGGGATAATTTACCATTTCAGGTCGTATGCATGACTGCACAACACACAAGGTGCAGGGATAAATTAGGGTGCATCATGTCTGTGCGGGTGATTTAATTCTCGTCTCTACAGGGAGAGGTGGCAGAAAACTGAGCAAGGGGACAGACTTACACACATTGAAGGGAGATCCCTCCTTTGAAGAATTCCCATATGCTATTACTCACAGCTTGGGACAGCACAATCAGTATTTGTGAACACGGACAACTCTATTCCAAAGACAGAAACCGCAGAACCAAGACTCTAATCTGTGCTGTCAACAAGATATAAAACCTGGTGCTACTCTATGGATAATCAACGGGTGGCTGACTATGTAGCAGTGTCTTCTACAAGCACACTGAGTACCCAGATAGAGGGGTCGGAGGTAAGCGCACCAAACCTTTTTTGATGAGCTTTATTTTGTATGTAGTTATGAATGGGTTAACCCCAAAAAGTTGTGGTTTTGGGGATTGAGCATTGGTATGAAGTTGAATGGAATACATTTGACTTGATTGGTATCAAACTTTGAGCAGAAACAGAATACTGCTTATTTGAACATAGAAATGTGACAAACAAAATTCAACAGTGATCCACTATTCCTTGAGAAGAATTGACTGCAATTGGTGGATGAACACCAAAGGTCATGAATTAGAAGACGTAGATGAAACCCTGTTGTTTCAGAAGACCGGGGTTACAAATATAACCTGCGCAAATGTTGCTACCAAACTTGAACACAATATGCAACGACTAATCAATTCCTGAACATCCATGTGTCGGGCAGACAATGCTCGTCAACAGTGATTTATTTTCAGTATAGCGCAGCCTGACGTGGTTTATAGCGTAATTAATCAATTTGTGAGTCCATGAGTGACAATGCACTCATGTTCCTGACAGAGTGTTGAGCAATTTTATACATCACTGACTGCTAAAAATCAAGCTACTGTCTAGCACACACTATGCCAGCAGTGCTGGGCATAAAATCCTCAACTTCACTTTTGTTTTTCACAAGTGAAGTAGTCTGTTGGATTGGGTGAGATGCAGTAAGTGCAAAGCTTTTGCTTACACGACAGTTAAGTAAAATACCTCCACTAAGTAAAATGATGTGCCAAGATAAGTCGATGAAGTACAACTACAAGGCTCCTAACATCAATGCAGTGATCAGACTCAGGAGAATAGCTTTTGTTGTTACATGGCAGCTCAGGGGTACTTGGTTACTGCTGGCTTCTGTTGAGATAGTAGCACCGTAACATCTAATTTTCTCTGAACTATATTGTTCCTAATGGAAGTGACAACTGCTCCGCCATACACATAGAGACTATAAAAAGTTGAGACATTGATTTAAGAAGGCGTACCTCCCTACTTACAGCTTCACACCAACTCTCCCAGGACTACCAGTGTGAATTCAGCCTTACCAGATGGTCAGTCGGTGCTTGTTCACCTTATCACCTCCTCTTTGACCAAATGAAAAGCATCCACGTTAGTCACCCGATCTGAGGGTAGGTTCTACTATGAGAGGAATTCAAATTTTCCTATATATACATATATGGACAAAGTTTAATGAAGACATTGTCAATTTTGTTTGAATGGTTAAATTTACGTTACTACATTTCCAAACTTCCAACCGTAGTCTGATAGACAGGCAATATCTGACTACTTCCAGTAAACAAATGGACTTGGTCTTAATTGGCTCCTCTCATTAAAGAATTACTGAAATCCGGCCAAATCAATCAGGCCAGTTTGCAGCATTTGACCTGACCACTGGAAAGCCTCCACTCAGCACTCACTCATTTGAATTAAGAGGAGCTGGTGTTGTCTGCCAATCAGTCTAGCATTTTGACTTTGCATTTGCTTTGCCTGTGAGGACTGAATTTACTTAATTCAATTAAACTTTTAGCTAAACTGCGTTTATTTGCAAATCACCATGAAGAACAATCATCTTATCCTGAGCCGAAGTATATTTGAAAACACAATTACGGAAACACAATAATACCTTAAACTGCTGCAATCTGACATGGACTTTGTCAATCCCGCAGGCTAGACTTAGACAAAGAGCTTACCTCACTGAGTCTTTCAATCAAATTGCCATCCAAGTGCTCCGGTATCCTACAGGCTGAGGGGCGTAAACATGCCAACGCTAGTAATACAAATGAGGATAAGGTTATGTAGCACAACAAATACCTGAGCTTGAGGATTATACTAGTACACTAAATCTAAGATTAACATTTTTACCTCAGGGGGAGGACAGCAATGATGCTGTCTCATGTACAACATCAGCTTCCACCATGATGTCATCCTGAGGGGTGATTGAAGAAAGGGATCTGGGGGGCCCATTTCTATTTCAACCTGATCTTCCACAGAACTCTGATATCTCAGCTACTGCGCTACAGGGACTGTCAGGCCATTATGGATGCCTACCGCTCGAATGAATCTATTATCACCCACGGGAGCCACAAGCTACAGCTATTTGCCTCCACCTCTAACAAAAATGCTTCGTATTTTACCCTGCAAAATTGAGGGTAATGTTTTGGCCCCCCAAAAAAAACCTCCCCAACTACTGCAGAAAGCTTCTTGGCTGATGTGCAGTAATCACAAGAAGTGAACTGGATTGCTGGATTGGATCGATCCCATTGGCCTCCTGCTTCACTCAGCAGTGAACGTAAGGGTCCACAGGGTTCTTTCACTAGTCTTTGAATCATGTTACCAAGAATATGATCAGCCTGTAATATTTCATTCTCACTGTCAATAGGTTTGTGTTGTTCCTACTTCTCAATACCTAGAAAACTGAGATGCTGGTTACTGGACGAGCTAGATATAGGTATCTGTTGAGAATACTACTCAAAATTTTGATAACTGCGTCCATCCATCGAAATGGCATACCACCTTCGCTATATTGCCAAGGTTCAACCCATATTAACAAAGGTGGACGCAGAAATGTAGTACATGCCTTTGTATCATCGAGAATTGATTATTGCAATGTCCTTTCAGGTTTAATTACTGCGCACAGTAAAAATCCAACACTGCTGACAGAATCCTCATCAAAACCAGAAAAGTCGACCACATAAATCCTCCAATTCATGCCAGGTGCGAAGACGCTTCTACTAACATGAAATTATTACATGGGCTGGCACCGTCCTATCTATCAGATCTTGTTGCATCATATATACCGCCACGCTCTCCCCGATCGCAGGATGCTGGCTACCTATCTATCCCAGCAATCAAAAAGATAACTGCAGGCAAAAGAGGCTTTTCTTATGTGTTCCCTATCTCTGCCTGCCGCAATCAGAGGCAAGCTCTATTAAAATCTTGAAATCATTATTCTCTTCATCATTTGGCCAAACTTAGCTTTGCGCGTTTAGGGAGTGGCTCAGTCTCGTCTTAAAAGTAAAGATAGACTTGCTCAGATTCCTGGACGGGCATTTAGCTTACATGTCCTGTTCTCCCGGTCTATATGCTCCTCTCTACTCATGCTGGTCATGTCTGTCTGTCTGTGTGAGTGAGAGTACATGAATGAGTCTGTCTGCCTGTCCCACCAAAGTGTCCATATTGTGTTTTTTCTGTATACTCTGCTTGCCCCAAACTCGGCACCTACTGCACACCTGACCGTCCTGGTAGGGGATCCCTCTGTGAGTAGCCCCTCCAAAGGCTTCTTTCATTTTTTCCTCAAACAATTTGTCAGAGTTTTCCTTGTCATCATTTATTGTTTTAATAATGTGGGCATTATGAAGCCCTTTGAGACTGTAACTGTGATTAAAGGCTCTACAATTACATTTGACTTGACTTGTTCCTAAATTAAAATGTCACTTTGACTGATGTGCTGGCTTTGGAATACCGGCCTTTTTACACCAAGGGGCCAGCAGTGCATCCTCCATGTAGTGTCTGTGAGTTAGGAACACTGCTATGCACCTTCTGACTTTTCAGGAGTCCACTCCCTGGCATACTGGATCTTTGATTTTTATTTCACAAATTTGGTACTTTTTGCAACTGTACACAGATCCATTATGGTGTCTATCTTCATTACTGACAGATCCAATTTTACTGTATTTTAATCTAAACACAATCGAGATATTGGGAGATTTCAGAACAAATACTACAAGGAAATTTCTTCGTGTGACTCTAAAACAAATCCAAGGCTGTCTGAGGAAGCTTGCCAATTTGTCTTTCCTCTATATATGCACCAAATGTGTTACAAAACCCAGACTAAACTCCATTTGTTGTTCTTCCAATATCTTTATCTGACCATGATCCTGTTGCAATGCATGAATCTTCTTTCTTTTGGCCTCAAAATATGGTGTTTTAACATCTCTCTTCTTACATACTATGCCTTAGTCTAAATGTCAAAATCCAAATCCCAGATCCTGATGGCATTCTGCCTGAGCTACTTTTGCTTTTATGAGATTTGGTAGGTTCTCCTGACTCCTACCCTTAATTTTGCAGGCGGTGAGCCCACAAGTAGCAGGTTGGAAAGTCAGTAATCATCTACAGACGTCAAACACATACACAATGTCACACAATGGGTAACCATCCAATGTTGCTGGAAGGTTATCGGATACCCTCTTATCACTCTTCCCCTCCAAAATAGTTCAATAAATAAAATGGCCTCAAACAGTAAATGATAAGATCTGTTATTAGCGTTTTCCACAAATACATAGAGTTGCCAGCCAAAGACAAAAAGTAGTTAGCTATTGGGGTCAAGGGTCATGCTCCCCCCAGGGGGGTCTTTTCATGCAGACTGACACCTTGATTCCATTGAACATACAAAAATCCATGACATGAGTTGTGGTGTTGAGCATTGAGTGACTATGAAAGGCATTAGAGAGATGAAAAGGCAATACACAATAGTTGGGTAAATGAAACCTTCTATCTCAGACCTGAGTTACAAATGGAAACACAACTTAAAAAGATGCAGGCAACACACATCATATCACGGCCTGCCGTGGCTTATGGATTAATTGTCATTGCCAGTTGTCACTGCACTGGCCAGAATCCAATCAAACTGAGCAGGAGCAATTCTAACACTGTTATGAATTTCATAGCCGATATGAGTGGAAACAGTTTAACACGTTGGACAGAAGGCACAGACTATACTGCCTCAACACAAATCCTTTTTCATGCTCTACCAGCAGCAAGAAGCGAGTGTGCACTAACATGTAATAACTATGCTTGGATAAAAAGTATGTAACTACCTTTAAATAGAAAACTATGTAACTATGTTTGGATAGAAAACTATTTATTTACAAATGCCAGCGGTGTCATGCAACTGTTAAATACAGTGCTGTAAAGAAATGTTACTGCCTGTTGAGCACTTTTACACGATGTACCGTCACTATTAGAAAGGCCAGGCAAAATGCATCCCTTCAATCTGTGATCAGACCTCAGCTGATGACGGTTAGTCAGAGATAAAACTACATTCAATCAGCTAATTAACCTTTTCTCACACACTCACACTCACACACACACACTCACACTCACACACACTAAGAAATATTAAGTTGATCCTTCCAG
>CABFOQ010026390.1:0-16705 GCA_900660455.1 Gephyroberyx darwinii | reverse complement strand
CCCTGGCCATCCACTCCCGCTCCACTCACTTGCTGTACGCTTGCCCCTGCTGCGGCAAGCACTTCCACCACTCTGCCAACCTCACCCGACATATGGCCGTCCACCGAGGGGCCGGCAAAACCCACCAATGCCCCCTGTGCTACAAGACCTTCACCCAGAAGTCTACACTGATAGACCACATGAACCTCCACAGCGGCGAGCGGCCGCACCGGTGCGCCTACTGCCACGCTCGCTTTGCCCACAAGCCTGCCCTCCGACGGCACCTCAAGGAGCAACACGGAAAAACCACGGGGCAGAATTCCCTACACGAGCAGGAGGAGAGGGAGAGAGAGCAGGGCGGAGGAGCAGGAAGAGGAATAAGAGAGGAGGAGCAAGAACGCCCAGTCACTGAGCAGGCGTCGTAGGCCAAAGGCAGGAAAGACGAGATGGGCAACAAAATGTCTAAGCGTCCACAGGCTTCACAGCTCACTGCCGTTAAATAAGGCAGGGTTTAGAGCTGTCCAGTGGAGAATTCAGCCTACATAGGGGTTTTTTAAACTTTTTCATATGGACGTTCAGCAAGTCTGTATTGTTGTTTTTCGACTGCAGGAACTATCCAGGAGTTTGGTACTTAGTTCCAGGAACTTCAGCCTTTCCCACCGGGAGAACTAACCCCGAAAACAGTTCCTCTTGGATAGTTCCTGGCCCCGAAATAGTTCCTGCTAGTGAGGTAGTACTTTTTGGGGGAGTTTTGCAGTATTGAACAATGCTAATTGGTCAATGCAATCCGTGCAAAAATCGTCAAGCCTGCCAACCGCCATTTTTAAATACCTTGTTCAATCTCTGCTTCAACTTTGGCGCGGCTCGTTTCCAAAACCTGATTCTAACTTTTTTATTTTGTAGCGGATGAACACCATAGTTGCTTGAACTTCCTCCATGTTTACTGTTGTGAGGGTCGCTGCGTATCTAAATGACTTATGAAACCATATTGTTGCACTTTTGTCGCGTCACATACTCCTTATTTGCAAAATCTCCCCAGTACTTTGGTGTGGTGGGAAAGCAAACTCAGGGCGCACTCACACTAGGCCATCTGTACCGTGCCCGGGCACGGTTGACGCCCAAAGCCCGGTTTATTTGACTAGTGATCGCTCCGAACCGTGCCCAGGCCCACTTGAAGAGGTGTGCTCCGGTTCACTTGGATTCGGGCTAGTGTGATCGCTAATCGTGCCGGAGCACGGATCCCGAACATGTCAATGATGCCACTGTCCCATAAAATGTCCCACAGCAATCGTGCTCCGGCATGGTTGAAGCCAACCGGGCCAAGTGTGAGTGCGTCCTCAAACTCTTGGTTAACTACAAAGGTTCCTGCTGAGAAGGTTCAGGTTCCTGCGGTTGAAAAACGCCTTATGTTTTCAGACTTGTTAAGACTTGTTAATGCTGGGAACTAACTGTTAGCTGGGAAGCCTCAGTTAGCTGGGAACTAACTGAGGCTTTTAAAATCCTAACAGACTGAAAGTGGAGGTTAGACGTGAAAGTTAGACAGCCAATAACTACATAAATAACAATCAGAGCTAGTCTGATGACAAGACATTTCTGTAAACACTGATTTTCAAAGCATTCAACTTGTTTTTACACACAATTAGAGTGTATGTAAGTAGTGATTCATGCAATAATCACTAGTAATGTGAATACTACAGCCTACAAAACACTGATACCGTGTTTCTTTGCAATTGACGGGCCCCATTTTAAAAGGATCCACACATCACATTACAGCTCACACTATAAGACGACCGGGTCAAACTCCCCGAGATGTTAACGGTCATCTTGATTGGCTGAATCAGAGCTATAATTTGGGTTAAAAATAAGTTGCATGTGTTCAGCGTGAGGATTGCCCACAAAGATGATGTACTTAGATGGAAAATGTGTAAATAAAATAATTGTGTGTAAATACAACTGAAAAATGTCTCATTTGTCTGATGAAGTTAACTCAGTTCTTGAACAATATCCTGACATGGAGGAACACAGTTTTTCACAATACATTGTTCAGAAAAGTGTTGCAATGCAGAGCTTGTGTGTCTTACAGCTGGAGACACACCATTAGGCAACAGTAGGCGATTGCCTTATGCCCTGGCAGCCGGAGGGCCCCACAAAAGACAAGAATATCACATATGCTGTGGCACCCTTGGGTGGCCAGGTGTCACAAGCCCAGTCGGAGGGCAGATTCCCAGCACAGATCACTCTGCAAGCAGGATTTAAGCAGAAAACACTCACCTTTTAATCATTGACTCAAATTACATTTTTTATTTGCCCGGGCTGCTGAACTTTATCTTCTAACCCCTTGTCTCTAAGGGGTTAGCACAGGGAACATGTTCTTGACTTTCCTTGTCAAATATGTTTCTATCTATATGCATAAGACTGCAAATCTAGTTATACAACTTAAAATGTCTTTTCATTACTGAAAGCGGGGACTCTTGGAAACGGCATTTAACAGCTTAAGCTTGTAAAAGCTCTCCATCCTACAGCACAATTACAATGTTATATCCCATGACAAACAGAATATGATGCTATGAGATGTATTTATAGCAGGGATTGATCAGTTAGGCTAACATTATTTATCCGCTATGACATATTGGATGCTGGATACAATGCCCAATCTTATGAGACCTAGATGACTGAAGGCCCATGAAAGTGCTAGGAGGGGTAATAACATATTGATGTTATTTATTGAGCTCCACAAAATAAAATGTCTCAAGAGCAAGGCCACCATGCACAGCATCACATACTGACAATGTGAACTAATGTAGCGCAAAAGACAACAAAAAAAATTGTATCTGTCCTGAAACACCAACAGTAAGAAGTACTTATCTGACAGGTTATCAAGAACAACAAAAAAAAAGAAATGCAATATGGCAGAAAAACAACAACAACATACAGTGTCTTTGAACTAAGTCCATTTTGTTTTCCATTAAGGTCAACGTCATGTATTCAAAGGAAATCTTCACTGTACACAACTTGGTTCCTCTTGTCCCTGTAGGAGCCTTTAGCACTGTTCTGCACAGCTGTGAAAGACAGAGATGGCAGTGAAGGTTAATCCACAGTGTGCAGAGAGAGCGAGGGAGACAGAGAGAGAGAGAGAGTCTGAGCGATGTCCAAACAAATAGAGTGCTACATTTACCCAAAGAAGCCCAGACAGATTTGCCAGTGGCTGCATCCAGCATTGGCTGTTTCCTGGCGATGCTGACTTTAATGTGGACGTCTCCCACAGTGCTTCCATTCAACTGTGAGACAAAAACATCAAGGTGAGATCTGGAGCCCTTTATTTACTTTGTGCTTATTTAGTCCACACCAGTAGTTCTTAGATATTTTCAAATAAAAAAAAATCTGCTCAGATGGGGTCTGTAGGACAAAATCTGACCAAAGAGAGGTCCACTGCTTAACACATCCCTTGACATGAAAAAGAGTGGAAACTCTTCGTCTATAGCTGCATCTTACAGATATTACAACTATATGGAATCTCATCTTAGATGTTGGTACCAACCTCAGCTACAGCCTGGTCTGCAGACTCCATCTTCTCAAAGGTGATGAACGCACAGCTAGGAAGAGAAACAGGAACCAGTCGTTATAGTACACCATCAGACAGAGGATTGCAGTGATGTCTGAACAGAGGCTTGTTTTGATGGTTCTGTACTTGCGTGGGTTGTCCATGGAGAGGTCGATGATGTTGCCATGCTGAGAGAAGGCAGAACGCAGGGTGTCCTCAACAAGCCCAGAGCCATACACATACACCGTATTCCCCTTACGCACCCCTCGCCGCTCCGGGTAGGAGTCTGACCCTGAGGGAGGTGAACAAAGAGGAGAGAGGAGGAGAGATTTACTCATATTTAACTGGGAGGGAGACGGGGAAAGAAGAGTGGCAGGTAACAAGAGAGGATTACATTATTAGCAGTGAGAGATACAGTGACAGCACCAGACAGTCATGAACAGGGAACGGCTACTCACGTCTGAAAGGTCCGTCTCTGTCCCGCTCCCTGTCGCGCTCTCGATCCCTGTCTCGGCTTCGGTCCCTCTCTCGGTCGCGGTCCCGTTCCCTGTCCCGTTCCCTCCCTCGGTCTCTGTCTCTATCCCTATCCCGGTCTCTCTCTCTATCCCGGTCTCTCTCTCTGTCTCTCTCTCTGTCTTTGTCTTTGTCCCGCTCTCTGTCCCGGTCCTTCTCTCTGTCCGTGTCTTTGTCTCGGTCTCTCTCTCGCTCTCTGTCCATTTCACGGCTGGAAGACACGCCGCTTCCGTCGTCCTCGTCCCTGGGTCGGTCACCTGAGCTGACGAAGCTGCGGAGGCACGCGGGGAAAAGATGTTAGAACCCACAGACACACTGAGTCAATGTATTAAACAGGATCTTTTTAACGATTCATCATGGCTTTTAGACATTACCTCTCGTACAGAGATTTTCTGTGGGCTCTCTTTCCAGACTAGAGGAAGCGTGAAAAATGAGACACACCAGAATCAGTTGCATTTTTTTACCCACAACAATTCTTTTGCATGCAGTAATAATTCAGCCACAATTCACAAATCAAACAGACTGACGTTCTCATTTATTCCATGTGTTGTAAACCTGCTTCCACAGTGATTTTCTGGACTTCACATTTTATTTTTATTTAATGTGCCTTTTATATTTTATGTATATTTTGTTGGTTGTGATAAATGTATTGTGTTTTATGTCTTGCTGCACCTAAATTTCCCACTGGGACAAATAAAGCCTTCAATGAATTTTTTTTATTTGTATACAAGGCTCCAGGCTAATGTTTTTTTTTTTACTGGTGACACAGACTACATATGTTAACAGATAATTTGATGGCACCAGTATTTTGGTCCAGAGACTGCACTCACAGTAATTAATATGTTGTCTATTTTAATATATTGCCCATTGAAATTAATATTGTTGTGCCTTTTATTGTATCATTGTCACTGGATAAATGTAGAGAATGTGCTAAACTAGTGAAGTAGGATGTATTAGACAACTCGGTTCACATCCATTTCATTTAGCAAATTTAGCAAATGCTACCATATTTGTGTGATGTGGTCAAACTGCAATCATCAGACAGACAGTATTTTCTTTTCTTATGGAAAATTAGGACTCAAATTTGAGAGACTTTGCTGATTTCTTTGGGTTGCATTGATGTGACCAAAGAAAAATATTCAGTGGAAAGTTTCACCAAACGCAACAAAATGTTTAATCTTCACGATACCTCAGGTTGCTCTTCATCTGTGGAGACACTCCTTTGGAATGGTAAGAAAGCTGGGACTGGACCTTTCTCAGGGTCCTGTAAGGATGAAGAGCAAAAATAAGAAAGCACAAACTTAGCTGAAAGACCTTACCAAAACAGGAGTATATGTTTAAAATGTGCATTCTCCAGGTGTGGTTTAACACTGCTTGCTTTTGAGCATCTCCCCATTGGTTTATACCACAATATAAATGCTTTGATACATTCAGTGTTTTGACTGCTAACCATTATATCAGACAGGCCAACCTAGATAGACTCCCCAACCTGATAATGATATAGTAATAGTGCTTATTGCATTGCAAGTGCACACTTCATTGCTTGACTCCACGTCCCTTGCATGCTACCACCACAAACAACCTAAGAAGCTAGGAAATATTTAAGAATGTCTCACCTTGAGTTTGATCTCTAGTGTCCGAGAGCGCTTGAAGCCTGAGTTTTTGTTCTCGGACTTGATGGCACTAATGGCCCCCGACTTGATCAGCATCTTTGCTTGCTCTGTCGCTGTTGCAGTGTCAACCACAGGCTGGTCCGACAATGCTGTGATTGAGGAAGGTGTACAGTAAATAGGTAAGCAAGACAATCTATAAGTCAAAAGCAACCAGTAAATGTGGAACATATCACCGCTGGTGGTGTGTTAGATAAGTTTAAGTCGGTTGAGTAAAAACAAAATCTGCAGTAAGCAAATCACTCATGCCTTTGATGGTGCCAAAATAAACTTACTGCGTTTCAAGCCACTCTGGTTGGTCTGACTGGTTGAACTCTGCTTCTTCAAAGCGAGTAGGGCCTTTTTCTGGGGGAAAAAGTAGTGATAGTAGTGCTAGTTAGTACTTTTTACGTTATTTACAATGTCAAGAGTCTCATTTAACTGGTATTTCTTTCATTGTATATATGTATATATTGTTTGAGTTTCCTTATCTGGTTGCTGTTTTTTTAATGCACCAAGGCCACCGAGTCAAATTCCTTGTATGTGTGAATGTACTTGGCCAATAAAACTGATTTTGATTCTGATTCTATCGTGACCGAAGTTAACGTTACTTGCCTTCTTCTTGAGTTTAGCGTATTTCTTCTGCAGGGACTCCTCTTCCTCCGTCAACGAGCTTGGGAACACCACCATGATGGCAACCTCTACTCTTGGGAACAACCAACGATGTAAGCTGGTTACGACAACACATTTAGTTACACTTCCTAAAGGCTCGAGAAGTTATCGTTGACGTTCTCATCTCATCAACTCTTGCGCATCATTACTGGCTAGCTACGTTAGCTACCTAGCAACAAAACAACACTCGATTTCGGAGGGAATTTAAATAAATATATTCAATAAATATATTCAGAAACAGAATAAAATAAGACGTCTGCAAATATAAACAAACCACACCACAATATATTAATCTCCTATAATCATGGAATAAATTATTAATAGCTAACTAGTTGACTTACCGATTTCATACAGTGGAGTCCGAGCGCAACAAAAACATGGGCGCGTGAATATGACGTTGCTGTCGGGGCGATTTTCTGCAACGAGATTCAACATCAACATCCAAAGTGACATCCCGCTCGAATGTAATCATTCATCATTTCTTTCTGGTTACCGACTGCAAACGCGTGACTTATATTTAGAATATTGTCTAACTATTCAATATTTTTGTTTCACTGTAGCTAGAAAATTACCTACTTCCGCTTGACAAACTTGGCAACTTCCGAGGCGACACTTGCAACTTTTAGCTTTCATTTTCGAGTGGAGACATGGAAAGAATAGGTAAGATAAGGCCTTTTAGTAAAATACAAATAACAACAATACGTTCTAGCATGTAAATGCGTATTACTCCTGGGTAACACACATCACTTCTGCTGGTTAACAGTTTTGTGCAGTTTTGCTCTTTGGGTGATGATGTGGCTAACAGGCTAGCCAGCTTGCTGTCAATCAGTGCTCCCCTATTCAGTACCCTTATGGTTTATACATTCATAACAATATTAAATTAGTTATCTGTCACTGGTTGTGCTGACAATTTATCCAATATTGAACAAAATGCACAACGTTAAATTAGCAGCATCACAGAAAAACACACTCTACCCTACTCTTCCTACTGGCTGCACTGATTTAACCTAACCTGTGACTGAACTGTGTATTTGTCTAGTCATACCCTTTGTCTCGTTTCTCCCACCAATCTATAGTCCTGCCCTCTGTGGGCCCCGCAGACCTGCCTCTCTCCCTGCTGGAGGTGGGCTGCTCTGGCAGGTTTGAGCTGATCACACATCCTCTGCCCCACGGCCAACCTTTACCTCCACAGAGCACGGTCAGTATAGCGGGGTAGCTGTTCTAAAGTAACCCAATGTTTGAGTTTGTGTGTATGTGTATTCCCAATCGACAAGATATTAAGTTGCATATGCATATTATTCTGTCCATCCCCATCATTTCATCCACAGCTCCCTCATGGTCTCCCTCCTACCAGCGTGAGCCTGGAGGCAGAAGTAGAGAAGCAGTTTCTGCGTGACCCGTCCTGGCTCCCCGTCCACGACACAGACGTTGCCTTCCAGAAGTTTCTCAAGTACGTATGCCTATGTTTCATTTCATTATCACTGGTTAATCCTTTGATTGTGTGCAGTTTAAATATTTCTTTGGAAAGACACACAAATAAGTGCTTTACAGTGGGCACAGGTAACTCATGCTCGGTATTGTGTGTTATGTAATATGTGTGTTACATAATGGGTGTTGATTTCGGGGGTCACCCCACAATGCAATGCAGAAATCCTAGTGTTGTAAACCAAGCACTGAGGTAGTGGGTCTCTTGTTGGTTTTCCCAGGGTGACTCATAGAGATGTTCATGTGGACTCTCTGCTCAAATGCGCCCCATCTCCACTTCACTCCAGCCTGTCTGTAGTCAGAGATCCAACCACAGGAATGCTGCTGGACTTCACAGAGGTACTTCACAAAAACACTGCCCCACACTGCTCACCTCTCTTTATTACTGTTTTATTGGTTGTGTTGAGTGCTGAGATGAACACGCTGTGACATGACTCACTCTGTGCATCCACCCAATCCATCCAAGTCAAGTCAGAAAGAGTTCCTCTTGTGGGTAAATGCAGTATTTCCTCAAATAAATAAAGGTTAATTTACCTGTTTGTGTTTTTTTTTTCTTTCTTCTCGCTCAGGTATTATTGGAGGACACAGGCCTGTCAGCAAAGAATTCTCTGTCGTTACAGCGCCAACCCGGGCCTCCTTCAGAGAGCCTACGGGGAAGCAACACCAACTACCCCTTCCTGCCTGGTGAGTCAGATTCATCCAAAAGGGAATGGAGGTCATTACAGGGGGGTTGTTATCCAAATCCAAATTTATGAAAGTGAAAAGAAAGTTTCAGTTCATTGGCTGTGATGATGACATTATTTACCTCCACCCCTTCCCAGGTGGTATGGAGGAACTTACTCTGGACCAAATAAAGAAGAAATCCGAGCTGGAGGAAGACATAGACTTTGAGAATGGTGATTTTGACATTTTGGATCACTGTGTTGTAAAATAACGGTGCAACTGCTGCTGTTATGTCCCATTCTTTAAGCTTCAATTTTCCATTGTCCCTCACAGGTTTACTCAGAGTGGCCCCTGGACTTAAAGCTGGGGTGGACTTCAGTGACAAAGGTTTGTCTGGATATCATGTCCTGTGCAAACGATCTTACTGGGGTTAAATGAGATTAATTATTTTATTCCTCTCTTTTCTGATGTTATCTTGAAGATGCCAAAACCGCAAAGGCAGACGTCAACCTAATGTCCCTCCTATCCTCCTTTGATGACATCATTGACTTGCAGCCTGAGGAAGAAGAGAAGCAAAAAGGCCAAGAACAGGGAGAAGCCCCTAAACTACCCAGAACAAACAGCTTGGAAGACCTGGGCATCAAGGTGTTGCCAATCCCCACTTTGTCCAAACAATAGTTATACTAGCATCACCTAAATGTCAAGCATGGTATTGCCTCTGGCCAAGCATGATCTATACTGAAAGCTAGTTCTGTTTTTCCGTCTTCAGGATGCCGCGCCATCCTCCTCTACATCGGCGAAGGTAAAAGACGTGACATCCAAACCAGGAGAGGACCCGGAGGAGAACAAGAAATGGGCCATCCATGTCGACATAACCTCACCCTGCGCTGATTTCTATAAACGCATCCCCAACCCAGCTTTCAAGGTAGGTGACAAAGCATTCTGGGATGGGTATCGCCCGATATTCCATTTGTCCTAAAATCATATAAAGCTGGTTTTATACAGCACACCCTCAGATGCATTTTTACTTGTACAGTATTTATCCCAGCAGGCGCTACACAGCACTACACACACAGATTTATGTTTATTTGTTTGTTGTTTGTCTGTCTCTATTTGATCCATTATCATCCATTATCACATGAATAACACTTTGCATAGTTGCTGAGTTGCTCATCTGCTTCTCTGCTCTGCTTCTCTGCTCCTCTCTGCCCCAGTGGCCATTTGAACTGGACGTGTTCCAGAAACAAGCTGTGTTGAGGCTGGAGGCCCATGAGTCTGTGTTTGTAGCAGCACACACCTCAGCTGGCAAAACAGTGGTGGCAGAATACGCCATTGCTCTCTCGCAGAAACACATGACCAGGTGTGTGTCTTTTCAGTTCAATCAAGGAGTTGCTGCATGCACCTTTTAATGAATTGAATAAAATATGGCGTGTGTGTGTGTGTGTGTGTGTGTGTGTGGTATTAGGTAGTATCAGTAGTATGTAATTTTGGTCAGAACATTGATTTTTGATGAATTAGGAATCTTAAATATCTTATCAATATCAAAAAGTGAATGACTTTGTGTTTGTTCATATTGTTCATATTCTGAACTGCAGTGCAACCTAACTCTTTCTGGTCGTGTGTTCTTATAGGACCATCTATACCTCCCCTATCAAAGCTCTGTCCAATCAGAAGTTCAGGGACTTCAAGACCACCTTTGGGGATGTTGGACTCCTGACGGGCGACGTCCAGCTCAGCCCTGAAGCTTCATGTCTCATCATGACCACTGAGATTCTCAGGTACTTCACATCTCCTTGCTCATGAAAAAATATGTCATCCCTATTATTTACCAGATAAGAAAATTCAAGTGAAACCAGCGCTGCTCCAGGTAACAACAATATACCTGTTATATGAACACTTTAAAGTGATATGGACTATTTGTAAGAATATTAGAGTGTGTTTACAATAAAACTGGTTGAGCTTCTAGACTCCCGCTCACTGTTCTCTCTTAGGTCCATGCTTTACAATGGCTCAGAGGTCATCAGAGACTTGGAGTGGGTGATCTTCGACGAGGTTCACTACATCAACGATGCGGAGGTCAGGAAAGGTCCCGACTGTTTCCAGCATCCTCCAGTTGTCTGATTTACAGTCGTTTGAAAGTCACCGGATTTCCTCTTCTCTCTTCCCTTCCCTTTTGTTTTCCTCAGAGAGGCGTTGTGTGGGAGGAGGTTCTGATCATGCTTCCTGAACACGTTAGTATCATTCTGCTCAGCGCCACGGTGCCAAACGCTCTGGAGTTCAGCGAGTGGATTGGGTAGGTGCTCCGCGCTGACATCCGATCCGGTAGAGAGTCTCGTGTCACAGGAAGTTTAGTGATGGTGGAGTTTACAATCCCGCTTGTTCCGCTTAGATATCCGACATCCGCACTGATACAAATGACATGCAATATCGAGTCCATGCACACATTACAGCACTGTCATTTCCTGCAATATCATTGTAAATTTCAGTCAGTTACTAGTACCAGATTTGTTTTTGGCTTGTTTTGAACATTCCCCTTCCTCTCCTCCCCTCTCCAGCCGTATTAAAAAGAAGTACATTTACGTGATCAGCACAGTGAAGAGGCCGGTGCCTTTGGAGCACTATCTGTACACAGGAAACAGCACCAAGACACAGAAAGAGATGTTCCTGCTGCTGGATGCTACGGGCAACTTCCTCACAAAAGGGTACATCACACACACCTAGCGGATCTGCAACTGCATGTCAGAAGCAGCTGTGTGATGGTTTGATTGATGGTTATTATGGAGAAAGACATTTAGAGGAAAAATGCACGCTGACACATTTGTTAAAAACAGCTATTGGCAATGAACCTTGCATTTCTGGGCCCATTTTGTTGTGTGATGGAGTGTTTTTCTTATTCCCGTGGATAGCTGGCCAAGTGTAGATGATGTTATTTCCAGTACAGCTACAATTTACTTTGATAGAAACATCAAGAGTTTTGGTGTCTGTCCCTCAGAATCAAAGAGCAAGGTTTCTTTCTAGATTCACCATTTTGCACCGACGTTCGACAAATCATGCAGGGAGAAATCCATCGTAGGAGAGGAAGAGATCTCCACCGTCAGTAGCCTCAATTGTCCATAATGCAATGCAGCCACAAGTTCAGGCGAGTTCACTGGGGGTTGTCGACAGTCATTCTGTGAAAATGTAGGAAATCACTAACTGAAGTAACTGAAGAAGTAGCAGGTTGAGGGAAAATGGGTATACCAAAAAGTTAAGACTTAAGTTAAGACACCGACCATCACAGATTGATGATGCATGGCAGTGTAAGAGTATCCAAGGGTGGATTTTTCCTTGACGCCATTTCTGATGGAGGTAGTTGTTTGTCTTCCAGGTATTACGCTGCTGTCGAGACCAAGAAGGAGCGGACCAGCAAACATGCCCAGTCTTTTGGCACGAAGAACACTTCCCAGAACACTTCAGCCAATCAGGTAGTTCCCTCCTCTCTCTCCCCTTCTGCTGCTCTTTTGTCAAATTATCTTTTTGTCACCCTTTATTTTATTAAATCATTTATTTTACCTTTCTCTAACCACACACCACAAGCTTATCCTCCTTTTTATTCCTCCATCCTCTTTGCCTTCCAGGACCGAGCGGTGTGGCTTTCTCTCCTGCACTCCCTGTCCCAGCGGCAGCAGACGCCCGTGGTGGCGTTCACCTTCTCTCGGACACGCTGCGACGAAAACGCCCGCTCGCTGGCCTCCATGGACCTGACCAGCTCCGTGGAGAAGGCAGAGATTCACTCTTTCTTCCAGAAGAGCCTGAGTCGCCTCAGAGGAGGAGACCGACAGCTGCCCCAGGTAAACAGCGCTCCTGGTCAGCAGAGCCCGGCTCTCCAACGGGTTCTCTCTACAGACTTTATTAGACATTTTGTGGAGGTAGCATCTTGAACTGATGTGCACTCTGTATGAATAAAACATTTATTATAGCAGCCCTGAATCATAATTTGGAATTGACATTTTTGACAGGTTTTCCAAGGTAAGGAGTATCACGAGGGAAGGATAGCGAGGAGATTCTCAATTCTCTGTTGAATTTCTTTCTTGAGAGAAATGCATGGTGTATATGTACAGAGTTTATCTTTCATGTTGTACAGAGGAAAAAAACACAACATGAAGTGCAAAGTGAATGCCATGAAAATGTTACTCCTGCTTTCATCACATTTACAATTTCATCGCCTTATAGGAATTTTGCTGAAGTCTTAACAATGTGTGACTTGTTGGGGTCCCACCTCTTAGATCTTGGTGATGAGGGACCTGCTGAAGAGGGGCATAGCAGTCCACCACAGCGGGATCCTGCCAATACTGAAGGAGGTCATTGAGATGCTCTTCTCACGAGGGCTAGTAAAAGTGAGTCAAGCTGGAAGATGGAGAGAATGCAGCTTTAATCCTTGTCACACTTCGATGTCGGTACTTTTAGTGACTGCTGTTTGAAATATGTCACCAGCTCCCAAAAAGGACCTAAATAAACTAACTGGTACCAGATAGTGTCACTGTAAGTTGTCAATACTTGACCCGGGGCTGGTTTTTACTCTCATTCTGCATCGTCCTGCGTCTCCCAGGTGCTGTTTGCCACCGAGACATTTGCGATGGGAGTGAACATGCCGGCTAGAACCGTGGTGTTCGACAGCATTAGGAAACACGACGGGACCGGCTTCAGAAACCTGCTGCCTGGTACGCTTCCCTCTTTCACGTGAACCCATATTTATTATGCTCTTTCATTTCTGAGCTTTAACTGACAGGTAGAAAATATAAAGGGAGGTGTGTTTATATGCCGTGTGAAATATCTTGACTAAACTTTCCTTTCTCCCTCTATCTTATTGTGGTTTTATTCTCTCTGTTCCTCTCCTTGCATTGCTCTCTGTCGCTCCTGTCTCCACCATCCTTCATCCACTTCTTTCTGTCTCTCTCTGCCTGTCAACATCTCTTTACTCTCTCTGCCTCTTTCCCTCTCAGGTGAGTATATTCAGATGGCAGGCAGAGCAGGCAGGAGAGGTCTGGACGCCACAGGCACCGTCATTATCCTCTGCAAGGCCGGGGTCCACGACATGGGCGACCTGCACGTCATGATGTTGGTGAGGCCTTCCACATAAGTCACTCCCCCTTAACGATTTAGATTTCACGCCCACCTACCATCTGGGTTCATATTGTCCTTCAGTTTGATGTGGTATTATGTATCCAGGGCAGATCTCCTCCTGCACGTTTCAGGATGTCATTTCTAGATATCTTATCTGTCTGTTCTCTCTGAACGCAGACACGGGCTAATATTTATTCTGGTTGTGTGTGGAGGGTGTTGGTGCGTGCCAGGTTATTTATTAAGTACGGAATTAAAGAGTGGAGTGGGATATTTTTAACTAATCTTCTCTTTGTGCCAATTTGGAGAGGAGAGTTTCTATTTCAATGGGTCCTTCTGTTATTCAGCACAGATGGATCCTTTATCACTGGTCATATCTTCATCGAGTCCACTCATCTACCACTGTTGCTCAGCTATTATATCCATTTGCTTTAATATGGGTAGTGTTCATTGAATTCAATTTAATTTCAAAGGATGTGATCCCTCAGCTTCGTAATGACTTAATAACGGCACAGGGGTAACTTAGAGGTTAGACAACTGGGCTTGCTGCCAATTTGAATTGCACTGCGGTGGGAAAAGTAAATGAGAAACGCTCTCCCCCCCTCCCTCACCAATCACCATCAAAGCATTTAGCAAGGCATCTAACCGCAAACCGCTTGAGTTGAGCTGCTCAGTGGCCGGTGGTAGAAGATGGTGGTTGTACTGCCCCAGGTGTGGAGCTGTGTGGAGCGGTTGTGGCTGAAAATAAGCCTGCTCAGTCAACCGTCCCTAGTAAAGCATAGGTTTAAAATAACACATGACATATCTCATTGACACGAATGGACAGATGCAGCAAATCTTCTGCTCTCTATGTCTATTTCACACCTCCACCCATCTCACTAAGGGTATATAGCTGTAGACCAACTGACTGTAGGCTGGTTAAGTATGTTGTTTCCCTCTTGGTGCACACTGGTATCATTCTACAGTACAGATTTTTAGTTTTAAATCTCACCCCTTCTGTGTCTGTCCAGGGTAAGCCGACTGTCCTCCAGTCCCAGTTCAGACTGACCTACACTATGATTCTCAATCTGTTGCGGGTGGAGGCCCTCCAAGTCACCGACATGATGAGGAGGAGCTTCTCTGAGTGCCACAGAGACACTCAGGTAAGAGATACCACTATGCAGCAGCAGAACAAAACAGAACAGGGTTTATTTTTAGATGCTTAAGACATGGTTTGTCAGTGGAGTAGTGAAATGAAGTAAAGCACAAAGCACAATACACAAGCGGTGAGACATCAGATCATCGATTGAAAAAGAAGACATCCTGTTTTTCTACTGCATCATTCCTGACTTCCTTCTCTTCTCTAATCTGTTTTCCTGTCCTCTCCTCCTCCTCCTCCTCTTCTATGTCTTCCACTGAGTCGTGACAAATGACAAAGCTGTTGTAAAAATATGGACCATATAAAGCTCTCTTCTTCCTCCCCTCCTCCTCCTCCTCCTCCTCCTCCTCCTCTTCTTCCTCCTATGCCAGGCCCATGAGAAGAGGATCAGGCAGCTGAGGAAGACTCTGTCGTCTCTGCCTCCTCTGGACACCGAGGGCCAGCTGTCCGACCTGGTGCCTTACTATCACACCGTAACGGAGCTGCGCATCACCGCCGAGGCAATACAGGTACACACACACACACACACACACACACTCTCACATATCTCCCTTCCCAAACAAACCCACACAAACACACAAGCACAAATTCATGCAGTTTACCTAAACCAGCAGGACACCCCAGCTTACGTGAAGCTGCTGCTTGACTGTCTCCTCCATTTCATCTCTGCTGTCTCTGCTTTCAGCGCGCCACTCTGGAGTCTGTCAACGGGCTGAAGGCTCTGTCTGTCGGCCGGGTTCTGGTAGTCAACAACAAACAGCATCAGAACGCCCTGGGTGTTATCCTGCAGGTAGGTGTGAGTGTTTTGTCACGGGGACGTGATCAATTAGCAAGTGAAGTAATGAATACTCCACTGTGCAACCCTGGAGTTACGTGCAGGAGGACGCGTGGATTCTTCTTTCCCTACGCACCTGAAACCTGCAGTACGTCTAGTGCTCCCTTCAGGATCATGACTGTAAACAAAAACACTAAAAGGATATGAATTGTCACAAAAATGAAACTGTGCAATGCTTTAAAGTTGATGAGTTTCTGTAGGTGGCACTCTTTTCTTTGTCCGTTCATCCATGGTGGTTATCGAACTACCCAGTTCTTCTATTTTTTTAGCTGCTATCTGCTGCAGTGTGTTTAGAACAGCAGATAGAGCAAATGTAAAAGCTGTCATTAGTTGGGTTTGGTACAATAATCAGCGGTAGAGAATAGAAAAACAGGAATTTATTTATATGACAACGTCACAGATTGTTACTTTAAAGCAATTTAATGACTCTCCACAACAAGATGTGCTCTGCTACACATCTTGAGGGTGCCAAGAAATCATTTAACTGCAGTTTAACTGATGCTCAGTGTTTGTGCAAGGATAGGGCCTCCATCATTGTGTGTGTCTGTCTCTGTATCCCCAGCTTCGCGCTTGCTCGCGTCCGTCACTTGACATAAAAGCATCTAATCTAGTCATCCCCCCTTCTCCCTCCCTGTCCTGTTTTGTCTCCATGCCAGGTGTCCAGTGACTCTGTGAATCGCACGTTCACAGCTCTTATCATCTGTGAGAAGGGCAATGAGGAAGGGGAAGGGAGCGGCAGCGCTTTCCCTCACCTCTACAACACTGCTCTCTTCGTACCCGAAGGTTGGCTGACGGACAAACGGGAACAAATATTTACACCTTTTAAATAGACTGAGACAGACACGCACACCCTGGCTTCCTCTCAAATGTATTAACACATACAGACAGATTCCTCCCCAAACACAGTGCACATTGACTAAGCACACCCACACACACTCATTTACATTGTCGGCATCTAGCCGACGCTGATCTAGAGAAAAGTGCAGCAGTAGAATAAGCGTCATTTCCTCTACATAAAACACGCAGCACTCTCTTCTGCTGTGTGTGTGTGTGCGTGTGTGTGTGTGTGTGTGTGTGTGTGTGTGTGTGTCTCACATCAGCTGCCCTTCCCAGTGCCCTTGTCATACTGG
>CABFOQ010026387.1:0-14549 GCA_900660455.1 Gephyroberyx darwinii | reverse complement strand
TCCTCGGATTTCCTGCCATGCTTCAGTCGCCAACCGGGGGTCAGCCCCGGGGCTGGGGGGGCACGACAACCAGGGATAATTCCGGGCAAGTATTTCAACAAGAGCAACCGCCGTGTTTGCGCTCTCTATTTATTTCTAGTGACAAATGATCGTGCAAATCTTGAGCCAAACAGCAGAACAAAAAGGCTTGTGTGTGCACTGTACCCGATTCAGCTAACGCTAGCTAACAAGCTAAATTTAAAAACCCTCTCTCGTTTTCATTGCGTCGGAAAATACAAGCCTTTGCCATTGCCGTTATGTTGTTCTCGTCTCTGCTGTCAGTTAGCTATCTCTTCCTGGCGTCATGAAACCGGAACTTAAACGAAATAGACACGGCTTGTAATAAACTGTGGGTGTTAATAAACTAAACCAAGCGATCACACACAGGTTGTATAGCTGTTTCTACACCAGTGTCAAGCGAGCTAGACTAAAACGGATTTCCGGCCACGCCTTCAAAATAAAACTCCGATGAACTTGTTGCAATTTTTTTGCAAAATTGTTGTTTGGGTAAAATGTCGTTTTCATGGCAAAAATGACCCTATGTATGTATATACACACTGAGCCGTTGAAAACAGGAACGTCGTAATGCCGCTCGAAAAAAACTCATTTTGAACGAATAATCCTCGAGCTCTAAAGTACCGAGTCTGCAATTGTACGTACTGGTACAAGTGTAGTTTCCAATCGAGGCTCATTGAACGAGTCCGACAGCAGCTAATCCAATGTTCTTCCAATGGGTACAGTACGTAATCCGTATACTGGATACTCAAACATACTGCAAATACTGCAGTTTTGAGGATGATTTGTTGAATTGCATTGCATTGCATACTTGTTTTGCATATCATTTTCTAACTAATCTTTTAATCTTAATCTTAGTAATATTATAATTAATCTTAAATAAAAAGGCCATGTAATTTTTTCTTAACAAATAACAATTAACGTCATACATACACCAATTAGAAATTTACTATTATATGGCTTCTCTCACCATATTATATACAAGTAGAATCAATACATTTGAAATGTTAAAAATTAAACACTCTCCATGACTTTGTAGTTCACCATTTAAAAATCTGATGATAACATGAATAAAAAAACGTTCAATTAAGTATAATGTGTTGATTCCCTCACAATACTAGCAAAATTTATGGGCGTGCCCTGCCCTCTATTGACTTAAAAGGTGAACAGCACTTAATACAAGTTATAAACCAGAAAAAACTCTAACATCCAATTCATTTTGAGGTACTGGTTTGAAATTAGATTTTACTGGACATTCAGTCTGTTTCAGCATCCCAATTGTTTCTAATGGCTATAGAATGGGAGCCCCAGTTGGGTTAAATTGGATCAAGTCAGTCAGAAGAGGCTGTGTATTTTACAGGCTGTGATTGGAACAGCTCCCATTCTGTCTTTTTGTAATCAGATTACCTGTAGATTATAAATAGATTCCTTTTTTGTAGTCACAATACTTTTACATTGAATGGAGATTAAATTTTGTAGTCAGACTACTTGTAGATTACAATTGTGTAGTCAAATTACTTTTGATTATTTTCACATCAGTTTGCTTTCACATAACTTCCAAAGGCTTAGATATAGACTGTATTTTTGTACTTCTAGATGATATTTAGATTATGTTTCAGGTAATAGATTACTATATACTATACATATTTAGATTACAATTTGTAATTTGGACTGAAATTGACAGAGAGCACCAAAACTGTTTTACACACTCAGATGATACCTATGGCTAGCTATGATCAACAACCTATGAAGGCTATGAGGTTTGCTGAACTGAAATTAAAACCAGAGAAACAATTGGTGTATGCTCTGTGAAGGCATGGCCTTTTCTCTGCTCAGCACAGGAGCCACAGCTGCTGCCAATCACCTCCTGATCAAAACCCACAGCTGTACCTACTTGCCTCATCCCCACGCAGCCTCAAAAGGGCTGCACAGTCCAGAGTTGAGTGAGCTCCTAATAAGAGCGTTCTCTGGCCCAATGCTGCAAGGGTTCTCCAGATGCCACAGAGGATGACTTGAATGAGGTTGATGGACCCTGTGTGTCCGCCTCCCCCTGTGCACCAGCTCAAAGCTACCCCTTCCTGGACACCCCTGTCACAGCTGCACTCCACGCAGTCACCCAGGTTTCCACTCTGTGTTGTCAATAAATCACCCTGAAAGAGTGTGTGCGCTGGCATATCCCCATGCCACACTGGTGGAGAATGCGGGCAAGACACACCTGAAGAGAGTTTTTCTTTTTTGTTTTCCCCTGGGGTAACTGCTGCCTGTGGACCCCTCTCTCACTCCTCTGACTCTCCATCTCCCCCATATCTCCTAGATATGGATGACCTGATCTGCCACTTGTTGGAAACCAGTGTCGCCCAGCAGTGTGTGACACAGGACCTGCTGCAACAACAACGAGCAGAGGTAGCTCAGAGAGCGTTACCAGATACCCAGGGAACGGTGCACTGACTTCTCACCAAGATAACTGAGCAGGACAATGTGGAAGCATTTCTCCACACATTTGAGCTCCAAAATTGACACGGTCATGGAGCTGGCTAACACCCAGCCCCTGGGGGAGGGCACAGGGCACACCTTGCCCAAGACCAGGCCCAATCAGCCGGCCCCAGCCCCCCTAGTGAAACTGAGCCTCAACAATCAGATGGAATAATAGTCAGCCTAGTCTGCTCAAGTCATACACCTCAAAGCCTGTCTTTCTTTCGGTCTTACACCAGTTGTTATATGGGCCAGGAGGTCAAATTTACAAACGTATGAAATTAGAGTAGCTGAAGCCTTTGAATTACAGCTCAACACTGTCACTTTTCTTAATGTTCCTGTAACCTTGTCTACCATTAATATGGCCTATATCTTGATATAGTTATAATTTCTTCCTTATTTCATGCTGCATATATTTAATTCTCAAGGAAATGGATATATTGTACACATTTTCATTCAAGGTGCAATATGTGATTTTTTTTTGCCACTAGAGGGGGCTATGGAGTCAAAACAAACGAGGATTTGAACACACCTCCTTCACAAAGGAAGGTAGAAGCATGGTAGAAGATATTTCCTCTCTTGTATTCCCCTGCACGCTCAGCTCCAGGACTATGAAGAGGAGAGATGAAGGAGAGAGGGTCATCAGCAGGTGCTTGTAAAACAACGGAACCACAGAGAGACTACATAGAGACAATAAGTTAAGACATTATGAATCAGATGAATTGATACATTTCAGTGAAGCTACCAGTGGTCATTTCTAGTCATGGAATTGTCCATTTAAGGGTTATATTACTCATAACAACGTGAGTTTGAAATATTTTGAAAAAGGGAAATACAAATTAATAGGAGTTTAAGTTCTGTAATATTGATCAGTTCAACTTACACTCACATTTTCGTCCCATCTTTTTTCAACTTTGGTGGTCTGTTGCGGTGAACGATGTAGGGCAGTGAGCATAACTGTTCACAGACTGACACCTGTACAGAAGTACATATTCATAAACAGAGTCATTGTCGCAGTCATTTCTTTTTAGGTCTGAACAACATCGGGCCTCAGTTGAAACAGTCGTCTGTGCCCCACCCAGTCGTGTCTCTAGCACGACTATAAGAAGTATGAAACTTAAAGTTACAGTTTTAATAAGGTCTATTATGTTGAATTATTTTTTGTACTCTCGAAATGATTGATTGCCCTATGTACACAAGGACTGATCAAGTATTTTTAAACTGTAAATTGATGGTTTATGTTTGTGTTGTTGTATTGGAGTAAAAAGAGATTATTTTCCATGATTAAGTTTCTGTCTTCAAAAATCTACTGTACTGTCCAAAAGTATTAGGCACCCTAGATTTTTTTAATATAAATTTGGTCTCAGATGTTTATTTTTTTTGTTTTCTACATTAGTGTTTTGCAATACTGCTCTTTGTAGTAATTTTTGATATGTAGAAAATTTTCATTTCATTATTTTTGAAAGCATCTTCGCTTTACGCATTTCTTTTACATGTACCTAAGACTCTTGAACAGTACTGTATGTACATAACTCACAAATAAAACTGGAACGGGCCTTTTTGCTGTTATTCAGAGAACTGAGGTTCAATATTAATATAATATCAATATGAAAATTTGTTCTGCATGTCCAGGGGATAGTAGACTTGAAGGTTATTAAAGAGGAAGAGGTTAATTAAGAAGACCTAGACTTAGTGGTTGATGAAGAACTGTGGCATTGAAATGCAAAGAAATGAATAGATAGGAGTACGGGTGAACTGAAAAAATGGGCAGACTGTGACTACACTGCCCACAGATGTATTTAATTAAGGATCCTCAGTCTCACTGTAGAAAGGTAACCTGACAATACTGATTGGGGCACATCTGCTCACCTGAATTGGTCATTTTGATTTGAGTACACTGAAGACCAAGTATGTCAATAATTCTCGTTAAGCTTAAGTGGAAGTTTCAACTGAGTACTTTTAACTAGTCTAATTTTCCATCGAGGCATTTTTACTATAACTTTAGGAATGATTTGTACAAGTACAACTGTGTGTGTGTGTGGGGGTGCCACCGCCTGCTCACATATGATTATTCAATGCTTATGTCACGCGAGCCGTGGGCGAGTCAAACATGATCCCTTATCAGAGGGGTCCAGGCTCACAGAGCAACAAGTGGCCAGTTTGTAAACTACTGTCCTATCATGCTGACGCTTGCAGGGTGTCACCAGGGCGTCATCTATCTGACAAACCAAATAAGGTGGACACCAATAGTGGGAAGGGATATGTCATGTTTTTAGGATGATACTACCAACTTGCCCCATCTCAGCTGATCTGAGTGTTAGACCAGCCGAGGATACTGATCACTCGCTAAATTTACCTTAATTACTTGACTTTCCATCTAAATTGTACGCTATTACACTCAGGACAAAAGGAGGCTGAGGTGAGAGAACTCTTACTTTTGTATACTTAATATAATACAATAAAAATGTGCATACATTTTGTTAAAGTTGCATAAATTGATATGGAAATTTACACACACACAAACACAAACACAAAAAATGTAGGGTTGTTTTGCTTTATGTACATGTGCACATTTTGTGAAATGTAGTCCACATTTTAATGACAATATTATTATTTTCAATTTGTTTTTACATAATTCCTCTTCAGGTCTATAATCTCATGGGAAACGACAATTTTGAAATTGTGATGTGGAAAGATGGCCGAATCAAGAGACCATGGTAAACACTCTTTCTCGACATTATCATGTTTTGTTCTAAATGATGAAGAGATGTTACTGCGTCCCTTTTGCTGACATAACGAAACTGTTGAACGCTTGCATCTATGTGAATGAACATTTTGCTGAATTGGTCACTGCAAATTTTGCCATAATGTGTCACCGCAAACATCCACCAATATTGTAAAGTTCCCCAGAAGTTTCAAACAAAATTACAGAACTTTTTGCGGCAAGCTTGTGGGAATTTTGAAGTTTGAAAGATGCAAATCTTTATATGTTAGGCTTTAATATCTTATTATGAAATAAACAAATCCCATTGTTTATGGAGGAAGTTGGTGAAATTTCAATAAATATGAACACAATTATTAATGCATGAATGCTGTTGTCTTCTGTAATAGGTAGTAAAAAATTAGTAAAAAATTAATTCATGAATAATAATTACCAAATACATTTCTAGTGGAGGACTTCCTGGAGAACTTCAAGGAGCCAATCATTGCTGGGGTGAAATCAACGGTATCCATCGTAGAGGCCTGGATCTCACAACGGCTGAGCCCACACGAGGAAATGACCACCATCACTGAAGCTCAGACAGCACAGGATCAAATGAGGGCACTGTTTCGAGGTGTGGAGAATGGGACGTCACAAACCAAAGTTGCCTTCTACCGGATACTAAAACTGAAAGAACCTGAACTTGTTGCTTATTTAGGTAAGGCAAACATACTAAAGTTGATTCATGTAGCATTTTTAAAGCATTTTTTGATATCTTGGTATAATTACTGTAAACAAATGAGACTATGGTCAAGACTCTCTCTCAAAACAGTGGTATTGTTATTGCTAGTGTTACTCCAAAATTATACCACATTTCCCATAAACCCCTCCCCCTCCTGGCGTCTTTGGCTTTACTGAAAGTATAAAAATGTTGGTGATTATTCCAACAGCAATTTTTCTTCATCTACTATTGCAAGAAACTCTTAACAGTTTTATTTCTGTAAACTGTTTTGTGCCATAAATCGATCTCTCTGTTTACAGTAATTATACTAATGTCTCAACATTGATTGAACAGTGATTAATTATCAATGTTAAAATGGTACATATAGCATTCTTAATTTAAGAATAAGAATAATAATTCAGAATTGCAGTTTTACTAAAAGAGAGTAATGACTGGCCACCTAAAACAGGAATCAATTTTAAGCCTTAATTTTGTTTCTAAATGGTGAGATCTGAAATAAGTGATATTTTGCCCATTTCTTCGACCAAAAGAGCGAAGACAACAAAACAGCAAGGTGACACAAACAGAGGAGGATCAGACATTGAGAGATACCAAGCAATTGGAAGAAAAAGCACCAAAAGTGGACATGAAAACCAAGAAAGAGAGTATTAAAAGACGAAGACAAGAAACAATGCAAGCGATAGAGGAGATTGAACGACTTTGGGAAGGGACACAAAGAGGGAGAAAGGAAATCGATCACAAGAAGGCAAAGATAGAGCAACAACAGGAAAACATTAACAGGCTGACGGCTGAAAAACACGAGCAGCACTTATTGATAGAAGGATTGACATTAAAGATAGAGAATGTTATTGAAAAACTTGAAAAGAGTAAAGAAGAGGCCAATCGAGAAAAAGACCAAATTCAACAAATGTGGGCTGATATGCAGAAAGAGCGAGAGACTCTGGAATGGAGACGCGATGAGATCATCAATGAGCGACACAATTTAGAAGCGATTAAGTACGATAAGCTGAGAGCACAGGAAAATAAGGAACACGACAAGCAGATAAAACAAGAGCAGGAGAGAATGGAAAAGCTGAGGGCTGAAATCAAAAGCCAAATTCAAGAAAATAAGAAAAGAATGAGTGAGACAAATCAGGCAAAAGAACAAATGGAAAAAATGATGGCAGACATAACACAGGAGTTTGAGCAGAAAAGAGAGGAAATTACGAAACAAAAACAGCAAATTGAGCAAATCAAACGCAATATAAACATACATATTAAAAAGATTGAGCAAAGGTGGACTGAAACTGATAGAGAAGACCAAATACAGAAACCCAAGAAGGTCCAAGATGAGAGAGAAGAAGTTATCAGTGTGCAAGTTGAGGTGCAGAAAACAAGGCTGGAGGTAATGCAAGAGAAGGAAGGAACAAAGAAAGACACAGAATATAGAGCAAGAGAGCGACAAGAAAAAGAAACCCTTGGGACGATGACGGATAAGCAGCTTTATGAAAAGGTGAAGAAGGAACTAAACAGAGTGAAGGAAGAGATGGAGAGACTTTGGGGCGCGTTGGAGGAGAGTGAACAAGAATATGGAGTGAGACTGAGGGGAGAGAAGGAAGAGGCTGATGCAAGCATGGAGATAACAGTGAGGGAAATGGAGAGGGTGCAGCAGATGAAGGCTGATGTGCAAAGACAAAAAGAAGACATTGAGGACAAGATGGGAGAGGCAAAATCTGAGAGAGATGAGCTGCAAAGACTGAAAACTGAAATACAGGCAGAGAAAGAAGAAATAGAAAGAGACAGGCAACTGGCAAAAGCAGAGATGGATGAAATGGATTGCATGAGGGAGGACATCCAAAGGCAAAAACGGGAGCTCGATGAGAAGTTGCATAAGACAAAGAAAGAGATAAGAGAGATGGAGGTGTTGAACACTGAGATTGAAATAAAGAAAATGAACCTGGAAAAGAGAATAAGGATGAGCTTGAGAAAAAAAGAAGAGATCAAAAAGATGAAGGAAGAGATAGAACAAACTAAACAAGAGATGGAACAAAGAGAAGAGTTGCAACTAAAGAGAGCTGAAGAAGTGTCAAAGGAGGAAGACAGCTTTGATGAGGGCGATGAGAGGGAAGATATCAGCTCTACGATTCAGAGAAGACTTAAAGTGGTTGACAGAACCAGAGAAATGATACAACATATTCAAGTGGGTATGGAAAACCAAATGGGGCAGGGCAACGCGCAGATGACTGACAGAAACAAAGTGAACACTGAGATTCAGAGATTGGTTCTTGAGGTGGAAGAAATCAGGAAAATGCTGATGATGGTGAAAGGAGACACAGAGCAAAGTAGGGAGGACGTGAAAGAGGAAAAGAGACAAATAAAATGGATGAAGATTAAGGCGGAGAAAAAGAAAAGGGAGCTAGACCAAAGGATGGAGAAGACCATGCAAGAGAGGGACGGGTTAGAAATTGTGAAGATAAAGATACGGCGGCAAAGAGAGGAGCTGGACCAGAAGATGGAAGAGACAATGACTAAAATTCAGACTATGGATGAGATGAAAGCTGACATACAAAAAGCTGCTGCAGAGGTAGACAACACTACACAGGAGATGCAAAGGGTCCAAATGAAGCTAGAGGAGGACAAGGAGAAAGTACGAAGAGACATGGTAAGTAAAGCATTTCTTTATTTTCAGTAATTTCTATCTTGGGCCAACAATTCCTTGACATCATATCCAATTCAGAAAATTGAGACCTTAAAAGGAGGGTAATAATAATTATTCAGGTCAACAACCAGCTGCTTCTTGTCGCACAATATGTGGTCAAGATTTCCTCCAAGGTATTCAATGGGCTGTGTTCAGTCTCAAGATGCAAGTAAATGTAAATGACTTGCAGCAGCATCTCAAGGCCTTTCCTGCTATTTACTATTAGACTGATCAGGAGAGCTGACCAGGCAGGAGGACAGTGGGTTGTGAAATGTCACCTTTTTCAAATAGGTAACCAGCAGCAGTAAAATGCTGACTGAATGCATTGTATTTTAGTAAAGTATAAAATAATTGTATAAAAAATAATGTGGAGGTTTTGGCTGAGATTTTCATTCAACAGCATGAAAAACACTATAGATTATTATTATTATTATTATTGTTATTATTATTATTATTATTATTATTATTATTATTATTATTATTATTATATACACATAACAAATGCATTGTTAGGAAAATAAAACTGTAATGTTAAATAAGTGATGAATACATGTAGATAATACTATATAGCTATGCGGTAAGCTCTTTCCAAAAAGCCTGGTTAAATAATATTGTTGTTCAATGTCTCAATGATGTAACATGAAAAAACAACAATTCTTTTCTTATTTGGAAAGGATAAGCTGACTTCCATGAAAGCTGAGCTCAGCAGATGGATATCGTTTGAAACTCCAACAGACAAAGAGGAAGCAGAGGATGAAATTACAATAGATACAATTTCTTTAAGACAAGCTATCACATCAGAAATGAACATAAAGGAAAATGCAACACAAAATGCATTTGACCTCCAGCATCAAAGTGAAGAGATCAAAAAAGAACAGTTCCGGTTAAAACTGCTGCCAGAGGAAACATCAATCGATCAGGATCAGAATGAAATGGAGATGAACATAAGAGAAAAAACAAAAGTGGTAAATCAGATATCTGAATTCAGGGAGAAGAAGGAGAGAATAAAGGAGGAAATACAAAAGGCTATGGAGAACTTGGACCAAAAAAATCAAGAGATCCAAAGGCTGATCAAGGAAATAAATGACATACAGAGCCAGAGACAAGATGCTGAAATTGGGTTAAACATTACAGTCTTAAATCTGGAAGAAAGAAAGATTGTGAAAGATGAGATGGGGATAATTAAATATGAATTACAAGTGGAGAAAAGGGAGAATGGAGACAAATGGAAACAAGAAGTAATAAATGAAATTAACCAAATAGGATTAGATATTGAGAAGCAAAAACAGGAGCCTAAGGTGAAACTGTTTATGCCTGAGACTCTGCAGACAACACAAGAAAATGAGCAGACAGGGAAAGCAAGGATGAAAACCAGTGAAGAAATGAAGGCAATATGGGGGGAGACTGAAAACATGGAGGAGGTGGAACAAATAATGGAGGAGTCAGAAAGAGAGAAGTATACAGAGTATGAAAGTGAAAAAACAAGGGAAGAAATACAGAAGCCAAGAGAAGATCTACAAATAAATATCAAGGAGACTCTTGGAGATGCGGATCAAAGGGAAGAAAGAAATGCTGAGATGCAAAGACTTATTGAAGAGATTTATAGAACCAGAGAAATTGTAAGACTAATAAAATTAGAGCATGGAGACCAAACTAAAGAAAGCAACAAAGATCATAAAGATGGAGTGAGTACTGAAATTCAGAGATTGGTGATAGAGGTGGAACAAATCAGAGAGACTTTACAGAGGGCAAAAGTTGAAATGAAGCAAAGTACAATGCATTTGAAAAAGGACATGAGCAATATAAAATGGATGAAAGCCATGACAAGAAAACGGAAGAGAGAACTGGACCAGAGGTTAGAGAAAACTTTGAGAGAGAGAGATGAATTAGACATTTTAAAAATGAAAATACAGAGACAAAATGAGGTGATGGACCAGAAGTTGGAGGACATAGGAAAGGTAAAAAGCAACATAGAGAACATGGCTGCTAACGCTCGAAAGAAAAGTGAAGAAATAGAGATTGTAATAAAGGAAAGCAAAATAAAAGAGAGATACCTAGAGAACCTGAATTACAAGTTTGAGGCAGAAAAAGTAAAGATAAAAAACAGCCGTGATTTAATATCCCAGGAGAGAGCTGAACTGGAAAAAATAAAAAGTGAAATCAAGCAACAAAGGAAGGACATGCAATCTGCCTTAGAAGATATGAAGAGAGAAAAGGAATATCTGCTGCTATTGAAGATGGACATAGAGAAAAAAGAAATTGCTGAAAAGGATAGAACAGGAAGGGATAGTGATGACCTTAAATTGAAAGAGATGAAAATGGTCAGAGAAAAGGATGTCATGGAAAATGAAATAGTCAGACTCAATTCAGAAAAAGACAAAATCAAGTGGGATATAAAGATGCTAATGGGCGATTTGAATCAGATACACAGTGAAATTAGAAAACTAGGCAAAGAAATAAGTGACCAACAGGAACAAAAGCAAGAAATTGAGGCAGGGGTGGAAAAGGCAATGAGAGACATGAGAAACCTACAACAAGTTCAGGCTGATCTGCAAAGACAGAGAGAGGATGTTGAAACATTGATGGCACACACCAAGACTGAGCGAGACGAGATTGAGATATCGAAACATCAGATTCAGGTAGAGAGGGAGAATATGAAAATGGCAAGACAACAAGCTGAGGAAGAGAGAAATGAGATGAACCATATAAGGGACAGTATCAGGAGACAAAAACAGGAGCTTGACGACAAAATGCAAAAAATCAAGAGAGAAATACGGGAGATGGAGCTGCTGAAGTCAGATTTGGAAAAGAAGAGGAAAGAAAATGAACAGACAATTAGAAAAGGCATGAGAAAAAAGGGGGAGATTGAAATGATGTGGGATGAAATACAAAGAGAAAAGGAATTACTGAGGACAGTGACAATAAAACGACGAAGGGAGTTGGACCAAAGACTGGAGAAGACGATGAGAGAGCGGGATGAGTTAGAGGTTATGAAGATTAAGTTGCAACGACAAAAGGAAGACCTGGTAGAGGAGATGGAGGTGATCAAGAGAGAGAAGAAAAATATTGAGGACCAGGCTTCCCTCATCCAAAAACAAAAGGAGGAATTCTATATAATTGTGAAAGAAAAAGAAACCAAAAAGACACTGGTTTCTATAAATGAAAATACTGGGAAACAAAGGGACCAGCAGAGACAGGACACAGAATCTGCCATTAAGAGTGTTAAAAGAGAAACACAATATTGGGAACAATGGAAAATAGTGGACAAAGAGAAAGCAGTGATGGAAGGTAGAGTATTTAGGGATCTTGGTGAGAGAAAAGTTGGGAAGACAGATGTGCAAAGCACAAAGCACAAAGAAGCCTCAAAATTCAATGATAAACAGAATATGATCAAGAAGGAAACCAGAGAGATTGAAAGCCTCAATAATGTCTTCAGTGACCTTCAAAATATGAAACAAAAGATTCAAGCTGGCTTGGAAATAAGTAAGAGGGAAATGGGAAATCTGGAAAACCTAAAGTCTGATCTAGAAAAGCAAAGGGAGGGGATTGAAACATTGAGAGCTGAGAACAAGATCGACAGAGATAACATGGACAGAGTAAAATCTGAGCTAGAGAAAGAAAAGATTAACTTCGAAAAAATAATGAAACAAGCTAAAGCAGAAATGGATGAGATTAATCATATGAGGGACACTATCCAAAGAGAAAAACAAGAGCTTGATGACAAATTGGAGAAGACTAAAAGAGAAATAAGAGAGATGGAACTGTTGAAGTCTGAACTGCAGGTGCAGAAAAAGGAAAATGGAAAGGCAATACGGAAGGCCATTCGAAAAGAGCATGAGGTAAAAGCGATGTGGGCTGAGATGAAGGGAGAAAAGGATGCCTTCAAGAAGGAGACAAAAAAGAAAAAGAGAGAACTGGATCAACGGCTGGAGAACATCATCAGAGAGCGGGATGGATTAGAAATCATGAAGCTGAAGCTACAAAGAGAAAAGAACATGGGTAAAGAAAAAATGGAAGGGATGAAAAAAGCAGAGACCATAGCAGAGTTGCCAAATCACATTCAAAAGAAATGGGAAGAAATAAAAACAAGTATGGAGGAAAATAAACGAAAGAAAAATCACTTAGAAAATATAAATGGAAAAATTGAGAAAGAAAGGCAGGACATAATGAAAGGATATAGCATAATAGCCCAGAAAAGAGTTAAAGTGGAACATATAAAGATGGAAATCAAACAACAGAAAGAAAGAATGATAGCTGTATTGGAGGACATGAATAAAAAGCAAGCATATCTGGAGCAAGTGGAGATGAATATTAAAAAAGAGCGAAAAACAATGGATCAAGAAAAAGAGCACAAGCATGATGAACTTGATAAACAGAAAGAAATGACTGATGGTTACATTGACCTGATTCAGACAGAGAAGGAAGATCTGATGAGAACGAGGAAAGACATGGAGACACAAACGGAAGATATGGCAAATGAATGGAAGCAAAAGCTTGTTGTAGAAAAACAAGATCTTGAAAAGCTGAAGAAACAGCTGGAAATGGAGAGCGGAGATCTGAGGAAATTGAGGACAGACATGACGAAACAGAGAGAAGAAATGGAAAAAGAATGGAAGGAAGCTGTTTCACTGGAAAAGCAAAATCTTGAAAAACTCAAGACAGAACTGGAAAAAGAGAAGGATGACCTTGATAGAGAGAGAGAGATAATAAATAAAGAGAAACTTGACATGGAGTTGATGAAATCTGACCAACAGAAAGAAATTCACATATTAGAAAAAGAAAAACAAAATGTCACAAAGGAAAGACAAAAAATCAAAATGATGGATATTGAGCTACAGAACAAGAAAGACAACATGGCTAATGTCCTTGATGAGATCAACAGGGAGAAGAGCAACTTAACAGATTTGGCTGTTCAGGTTCAAAAAGAAAGAGGAGAACTGGACAATGTCATGAACATTATTGCCTTGAAACAAAAAGAACAAGAACTCAAAGATGATGACATCAAAGAACAAACACAAGACTTGCAAAACCGTCGTGACATTGTACTTGCAGAGAGACGAGAACTGGAACTTTTAAGGAAGGATCTAATTCAGAAGAAAGAAGAGGCTGAAGAGGCCATGGACAGTATCAGTGGAGAAAAAGAATATCTCAAGCAAATGAAGATTGATATTGACCAGGAGAGAGAAGTATTTCAAGATGAAAAGGATAGAGTGGAAAGAGATTCATCAGAGCTGAAAATGAGAGAGGACCATCTCATGAGAACAATGACAGCTATTGAAAATCTGCATGCACGACTGAAAAACCTGGATGATAGGTCACGTGAAGATATCCAAAAGAAAATGGACACATTACAAGAGAAAAATGAAGACATGCAAAGACTGAGTATAACATTGGGGCACAAGCAAGGGGAACTTGATAAACAGAAAGAAAAGATTGAGGGTTACATTGAACTCATTCAGGCAGAGAAGGAAGATCTGATGAAAACCAGGACGGACATGGAGATACAAAGGGAAGAAATGGCAAATGAATGGAAGCAAAAGCTTGTTGTGGAAAAACAAGATCTTGAAAGTTACAAGGATGAGCTGGAAAGAGACAGGGATGATCTTGATAGGGTGAGAGAGATGATAAACCAAGAGAAACTTGATATGGAGCTGATGAAGTCTGAAACCCAGAAACAAATTCACATGCTACAACGAGAAAAACAAAATGCCAAAGAGGATAAAGAAAGAATCGAAATGATGAATATCGAGCTACAGAACAAGAAAGACAACATGGCTAATGTCCTTGATGAGATCAACAGGGAGAAGAGCAACTTAACAGATTTGGCTGTTCAGGTTCAAAAAGAAAGAGGAGAACTGGACAATGTCATGAACATTATTGCCTTGAAACAAAAAGAACAAGAA
>CABFOQ010026386.1:0-11296 GCA_900660455.1 Gephyroberyx darwinii | reverse complement strand
CTTTGGATTGGTAAAATGTGTATGTTGGCTCTCTACAGCGACTAAACACAGATGTAACTCAGCGACATGCAGTTGAATGCGATCAGCTTTGCGTTAATATATTCAGATCAAGCAGTGAACACAGCAATGATACAACACAACATGGACGCGGCGGTCCAAGGCACGGGTATCAATAAAAATAAACACACCTATTCTAATCTCTGCCCAGAACCAAAGCCTCTTACTTGGGATCACTCTTCTGTGATCGATGCGTGTTTTGTCCGTCTTATTGATCGGGTGGGTCCTCCCAGGCGGATTGGCAGAGCCGCTATTTTTCCTTGCGCGTAGTAACGGCAAATCAGCTGTCCTCGTCGGTAGCGAAGGATGTCAGCCAGAAGTCGACTTAGTTGGAGGGGTCCGTCCCTACGTCGTCGTCTTGGAGGGAAGGAGTGTCCGTAGCTGTACTCTCTTCCAGTAAACTTCTATAAGTTTACTACACGCACCGGTTGCACATACAGAGCTATGAGGAGTTAGGCTGCCGGGTAAACGAGCAGCTGATCTAATTCTTCAGGATCCGCGGTGTTACGGCGAACACTAAACAGACTAGGCGTCGGCTGGAACAAAGAAAAGAACTCGATGTTGTAGGCTCTACCTAGTTAGCAACGCGTAGTTGCAAGAAGGGAGGCTGTAGGTAAGGTAGCGCTGAAATTTATATCCCCGGTGACGTCATGAGGGTGCCCCGAGTCTCCTCCAATGGGAGCCCGAAGATGGGGTTCCTGTAAGTTAGCATTCAGGTGTGACTTTCAGGGACTGTTGGAATTTTGGCGCTCCTTTCCCTTTGTTTAGGGGAATTCTAGCCCTCTAGCCCAGCGGGTGGGCTAGAGTTTAGGCTTTTGGTTTTCCTAGTAGGCCGCAGCCGCATGTTGGTTTAAGTTCCTTTGTTCTACACATGGTGCCCGGCCCAACAACACACAGTCATTTTTGCTCCAAAACTACAAGGCAGTTTTTTTTTAAATTTATTTGACAATAGAACACAAAGTGGGGCGTACATTGGAGAATTTCATTTTCAGCATCACATACTCCCAGTTATGATGAGTTATAAATGAGAATTTGCCTTCTATTTTGCATGATATTACAATACTTATATCACCCCTTAGACTGTACATAAGGAGTTCTGTATATATAGTGTATAACATATATATATGTATATGTGATATATAATATAATTCTTGACCAAAACGTTTGAGGTTTGAAGAAACAAGGTTCAAGTGGAATTGGAGTCTCATAAGGTTTCCCGCCCTGACACAAACCAGGTAATCCATCCAAGTTAAGCCAATGGGGTCCCAAACTCTGAGAGGTCAAGTCCTGATTTATTAACTTCTGTTAAACGTCTGTCTTCTGTTATCGCGCCTCTTCTCTGGCATCGACTAGCCTGTGCGGCTGCTGATGAGAATAATGATAAAACGTCTAGAGAGAGGTGCGCAAAGTCTGGCATTTCATTTTGGCATTCATTTTCTTCCCAAAGACAGAGGTTGTTGTGATTTGTAGCAGCTGACAGCTCATCAGCAAACAAACACAGATAAATCTATGCAAGGCTTTTTCCGCTTTCACAGTACAACCACCCAGCCGCTGAAATGGTATCCAACCCCTCCAATATACAAGCAAATGTGACATGTAGTTGTACATTAAACCACAGATTGAAAAAAGCATCCCCTTGGTTACATCCTCAGTCTTTGTCTCTTGTACCCCCCTCCCCATCTTTCCCTCCCTCCCCTTACAGATATACACTGACACCCACAAAAGAAAGGAATAAAAAGAGAAGTCGATGCCAGAGGGCTACACGAAACAAAAGCACCCTGGTTGTCAGAATCAATATTGGCATGTATGACAAAGACGGAGGGTCTCCAAAGAAAACTGCTAGATTGAATACGGCACTGGAAATGACAAGTGACAAGCGAGCCGCTGTCTGAGGCTGACAGACGAGCTAACGACCAGAGACCTCCATGACAGATGCTCGCCAACACGTCAAGGAAAGAGAGGACGCTGGGGACCGAGACGACAGCACCCACAACCACATTAATTCTCTCCTAAAAAACAAAGGACCGGGCCTCTGAGAAAGGAAACCCTCAATTTTACACCCCCCTTCTGACACTACATGTAGAGAACAAAGAGCCCGACTACTTTTATCTAGGTTGAACCACTTTTTTTAATAAAACAGGAGGGACATTTAAAATTAAAAAAAATGTGATCATTTTATTTCAGATTTTGGTAACACTTTCTACGACATATGAGCATTACAAAGGCTATTTAAAGGATTTATAATGCACTCATAATGCCTTATGATCATGTTTATATGAATACATAATGCTTGCGTCATATGCCTTTTATGGATGTTTCATAAAATGAACATACATAAAATTGTTCTTATTATTCATGTTACATTCATAATGTTTTATGAGTGCTGACATAATGCCTTAGTAAGCATTATGTGTTCTTATAAGCGTGGTCACAAGGTATTTAGGTAGTTATCAAAATAAATAAAATAAATATATATACATATAAACTAAAATCTAAAATAAAACCTAAAAGAAAAAAAGAAAAAGAAAGAAAGAAGAAAAATAGTTAATTAAACATGTGAATACAGAGGGGCTTGGTTTGTTATTTCAATTGGAACCACTCAATAATCAGACACCTAGTAGGAAAGTGTACATATATATATATATACATACACATAAATGTGCATACATATACACACACATAGATAAATATATACATATACACTCCCACGTATAAAGACACATTCATACCCACATAAACAAAAGGACAGGCTCATCAATAAGGTCACATGAATAAGGCACTTATCCTTAAATTATTAAAGCATCACCCATTCCCAGTCCTAATACATAGAATACAAAGGGTAGTTAATTGAGAGAGGAGAGATGTGTCCCTAAATTTCTGATGGGACATACATCTGTTATATCTTTTCTAACGCAATTAAGGATAGCACTTCTTTCATCCAATTTCTGAATGATGGGGGCTTATCAGACTTCCAATTGCAGTGAACAAGTCTCCGGGCTAGAACAGAGGCGAATGCTATAGAGTTAGCTTGGGGTGTAGTGATATCTACGCCCTCACTGGGAATTCCAAAAATAGCAGCAATTGGATTGAGCTCAATTGTTTTACCACAAATATATAAGAAGGCTTCGAAGATACGACCCCAAAATGTAGTCAGAGATGGGCATTCCCAAAACATGTGCCCAACTGTGGCTGGGTTCAGGTGACACTTTCTCTCTCGTGAAATGTAAACGATGCAACACTTTGAATTGAATAAGGCAATGCCTAAGACAAAGGGAGGTGGTGTGAATGCGCTGCAGGGAATGTTTCTATATCTCTTCAGTGAGCTCAATGTTTAAATCTTGCTCCCAGGCTGATTTTGTTTTGTCCAAGGAAGGCGAACAGTTAACTTGGATAAACTTATATATTTTAGAAACATTTCCCTTGGTATATGTGTGGCGGGTGGCAATTGGCCAAGTGTAATTTCTTTCAGAGACAGGTGAAATATCTGGGCCATGTAGTGTCGGCTGATGGAGTTGCAGACCCAGACAAGGTAGCGGTTGTGAGAGATTGGAGGCCCCCCACTAACTTGGCTGAGTTCTGATCTTTTCTGGGGTTTGCCAGCTATTATAGGTGCTTCATAGCAGGATTTGCAAAGATGGCTGCTCCTTTGCACCAGGTGGTGGCACGACTGAGCCCAGCCTAAAAAAGGGTAAGACCCCCCGGAAGCCACTGGCCCCAGCCTGGACCGCAGAGTGTGAAGAGAGGTTTGGCCAGCTAAAGAAAGCACTAGTCTCTGCACCAGTGTTCGCCTACGCAGATTTTCAGAGGCCATTTGTGTTAGAGGTTGATGCAAGCCATGTAGGTCTGGGGGCAGTACTTTCCCAGGAACGTGGGGGGAAGCTCAGGCCTATTGCTTATGCTAGTAGGGCACTCAAACCTGCTGAGAAGAACATGCAGAACTATAGCTCTATGAAGCTAGAATTCCTCGCTCTTAAGTGGGCAGTGTCAGATAAGTTCAGAGAGTACTTATTAGGGGGCTCCTGCACTGTGTATACTGACAACAACCCACTTAGGCACCTAGATACAGCAAAAGTTGGTGCAGTAGAGCAACGATGGGCAAGTCAACTAGCTCTGTTCAACCTTACCTTAAAATATTGTCCGGGGGCTCGAAATGGAAATGCAGATGCCTTGTCTCGCCAATATAGGGAGGCCAGTGCAGCTGAGGCCTCAGAGGAGGAAGGGAAATGTGAGGGGGGACTTTGTATACCCAATCTGACACCTCTGTCCTCCCAGGTTGCTCCAAAGAGAACCTAGCCACCATACAAGAACAAGACCCAGCTGTTGAACCAAGTTAACTGCCAACCACAGTTTTATTTTCAAACACTGAGATCCAGCAAGTAAATTTAGCTATATTGGCTGACGAGTAATAAAGCATAAAATTAGGCAGTCCCAGTCCTCCTGTTGACCTAGGCATTTCCAAAAGAGCTCTTTTTGATTGTGGGTTGGATCTATTCCAAATAAATGCAGAGATGTGGCTGTTCAGGTCTCAAAACATAGATTTAGGTAAAAAGAAAGGAATCATTTGAAACAGATACAAGAAACGAGGTAGCACTGTCATTTTAATTGCATTAACCCTGCCTGCCAAAGAAACTGGTAGTGATGACCATCTTACAAGATCCAGTTTTGTACGGTCTAATACGTTTTTAAAGTTATGGCCATATAAATCATTGTAAGATCGCGTGACATTCATTCCCAAATGTAAATGACTCCAAAAGGTAAATGACTGATCTTCCGGCTTAAACGGAAAGTTATTGTAGTTAAGATCTATGAAAAGAGATGAGTCTTCCAAAATGTAGAAAAGATGTTTTTAAAAAGGCAGCTATGGATAGCTTGCCCCAAAATGATATTTTGAATAGTCTAGCCTAGCTAATGCTTGATTTCTGAGGAAGCACAGTATCGTGTAAAATAGTATAACTGTTAAGAAATCCATCAAAATCAGTCAAAAAAGCTAATGAGCTTGCAATAGCAGCTTGAATTTCTTTGCTAGTGGAAGCATCCTGAGAGGAAAACATTTGAGATGAGGCTGTTAACCATTTCAAAATAAACAGGGAAAGTGTTATTTAATTATCTTCTAAATGTGTTTACTTAAGCATGCTTCTTATGTATATATAAAACTGATATTCATTTATTTTTGCAGAAAATGGACGTCATTGGAGAAAAGTGTCCACTAAATGACAGATAATGTGGGATTTGTAACAAACTCTTCCCTCAGCAAATGGTTCTGGTGTCAGTTGTACGCTATAGAGGGCTTTCAGGTGACGTAACACACCCACAGAAAGCCCACATTTATTAGGTCAGGCTTTACCTTACCTCTACCCACCATTCTCTGGGAAACCCACATCGTGGATCAACTCTTCTCATTAAACATTGACATTGCAAGGGAATAAATGTATAACTAGTGATTTCTATCACTTTCCTGCTATTAAAAACATTTTGGATCCTTTCTTACCCTCATTATTCCATTCCCAAATGTAATCTTCATTTTAATGAGGGTGGCTACATTCTTTCATTTTTTAAGGCTGGTCACCTTGAGATTACCAGCTATAGTTGGACAGAAGATACAAACAGTCACTGCAAAAAAAGAAACCCCAATTAAAACAAAACAGCACAGGACATTAACAAATAATTTATTCTTTATTTGATTCAACCTGTTGACATTTAAACTCAATGCTACAAAAACAAAGGTGGTTGGTGGTTTGCCTAAACACAACAGGGGTAAACTTAACTGGGTGGACAGTTTCCCCAATTAGTTTTGTACACACAGTAGAAGAGTGCCACATTTGAAAATGATGTAACATTAAAAATTGGAGAAAACTGAGGATTGGTGGACAATAATAATGTCACAATATACCAGAGGAACCCAAACGCAGACTCAGAAACGGAGTAGTAGGTTGAGAAGGTGTTTATTGAAGAGGGTACAAAGTGCTGACCGAAACAGCACAGGTTTTAAAGACATGGAATGTGGGATGGATCCTCATGGACTTGGACATGGACATGGAGTCTTAATTTAACCACAGAGGGGTTGATGATGCTAGTGATCTCATAGGGGCCAATAAAGCGGGGGGAAAGTTTTTTGGATGCAACCCTAAGTGGAATGTCCCTAGAGGAGAGCCAAACCTTCTGTCCTGGTTGGTCGTCTGGGGCAGTAGTCCGGTGGCGATCAGCTAGGCGCCGGTTGCGGTCGGCGGTGCGAAGTAGTGCGGAGTGCGTCTCCCTCCAGACCCGGTGGCAACGGCGAAGGTGGTTCTGGACAGATGGTACCGCAATCTCCTCCTCCTGGGCTGGGAACAGGGGAGGTTGGTAGCCTAGGGAGGCCTCAAACGGTGACATCCCCATGGCAGAGCTGGTCAGGGAGTTGTGGGCGTACTCGACCCAAGGTAGCTGAGAGCTCCGGGAGGTGGGGTTACGGGCAGTGACACAGCGGAGAGCAGACTCTAGGTCTTGATTGGCTCATTCCGTTTGGCCGTTAGTCTGGGGATGGAAGCCGGGGGAAAGACTCATTGAGGCTCCAAGGGCTTGACAAAAGGACCTCCACACCTGGGATATGAACTGTGGTCCACAGTCTGAGACGATGTCCGAGGGGATCCCGTGGAGGCGGAGGACATGGAGGGTAAGCAGCTTGGCCGTTTCCTGGGCTGTGGGGAGAGCAAGAAAGTGTGCAGCCTTGGAACCAAGGTTGACCGGGAACAGGCAGAGGACGGAGCAAACCAGCTGGAGGCCGATGGGAGGATTTTGCCACGAGCACACAGTGTGACTGACGGGAGTTTAGGCGTTTGGCTGACTGGATGTAGGTGAGGTTCTTGTGGTCTGTCCATACGATGAACGGAATAGATCCTGAATAGATGGTAGGCATTGCGGAGGTCCAGTTTTGAGAAGATGGTGGCTCTTTGGAGGGGTTCAAAAGCAGAGTTAATGAGGCAGAGGATATTTATTCTTGACAGTGATGTGGTTAAGTCCAAGGAAGTCTATTCACGGACGCAGGGAGAGATCTTTCTTGGAAACAAAGAAAAACCCTGTGCCGACAGGAGACGAAGATGGCCTCATGATGCCAGCAGGGAGTCTTTAATATACCTCTCCATGGCCTCCCTCTCTGGACGGGAAAGATTGTACAGCCGACTGGAGGGGAGGGTGGCTCTAGGGAGGAGGTCGCAATCATACACATGGTACACAGTCATGGTACACAGATGGAACGGAGGACAGATCTGGGGGTTCAGGAGTGGGTGGAGCAGCAGTGCCCTCTGTAGGGGGAAGAGCAGATTGCAGACATGAGGACAAGCAGAATGGGCTCCAACTAATTACCTTGTTGGAGGTCCAGTCGAGATGGGGGTTGTGCTGCTTTAGCCAGGGTTGTCCAAGGATGAGTGGAGCATTGGGTGATGATATGAGATGGAACCAGGTCAGCTCCTGGTGGTTACCGGAGAGGATGAGGAGCACGGGTTTAGTCCGGAGCTTGACCTGAGCCAGAAGCCTACCATCCAGGGCATTGGCAGTTAGCGGGGTGGCTAATGGTTCTGTGGCGAGGCTGGCCTGGGAAGCTAGGTCAGAGTCAATGAAATTCTCATTAGAGCCAGAATCCACAAGGGCCTGCAGGGAAGAGTCTCCTGGTTCCAGCAGAGAGTAGCTTGAAACTACATGCAGGGAAATGGAGAAGTAGATTTTTGGCTCGCCAGCGCCTCCACCGCTACTGGCGAATCCGGTCTTTTGGCCGAACAGGGCAGGTGGCTAGGAAGTGTCTGGACTCCCCACAATACAGGCACTCACCCGCCTTTATCCTACAAAGCCGATCGGTAGCCGACAGACGGGTTCTGACAAGCTGCATGGGCTCCACATAAGAAGAGGTCGTGGGGGAAAGAGCTGGAGCCGAAGAAAGCGGCGGAACCCCCAGTCTGCCGTGTGGTGGAAGGACGGCGTGAGAGGAGCTCGGTGAGGGAAGACGACCTGCTCGTTGCCTGCGCCGACGATTGTCAAGTCTGATGGCTAGGGACACGAGGGCTTTAAAACTACCAGGCTCATCCTGAGTGGCTATCTCATCCTGTAAATGTTTAAGCCCATTTAAAAAAGTGCCACGTAGTGCCTGGTCATCCCACCCAGCATCAGCTGCCAAAGACTTAAAATCAATGGAGTAATCGGCTACACTCTGGGCTCCCTGGTGCAGATTAGCCAGGCATTTGGATGCTTCTCTCCAGTCGTCAGGGTGGTCGAACACGTCCTCGAGCTCGGCAACAAATTAATTAAATGAGACAGTAGAACTGGGCTGATGTGAGCAGAGAGCTTCGGCCTATGCCAACGCTCTCCCTCTTAATAGGCCGATAACATAGCGTACCTTGGACTGGTCGGTGGGGAAGGTCTGTGACCGCTGGAGGAACACCAGGGAGCACTGTAGAATAAATCCACGGCACTTGCCTGGGTCCCTGGAGAACAGCTCCGGATCTGAGGCATATGAATCTCTGGAGAGAAGCGGGGCTGGAGTTGGAGCCGGGGGAACGGGTTGACTGGGCGGAACAATGGGGGCTGAAGCAGTGAGGTGGGTCATTAGCATGGTTACCTGCTGGGTTAATTGTGTGATTTGGTTCACCATGGCTTGATTGCTGTCGGAGAGGGTTTGGAGAACCCGTTCGTGTTGGCCTAAGAATTCGCCCTGGCTGGAGATCGCCTTCCGGAGCGAGTCCATGTCGGAGTCAGAGACTGCTGGGTCCATGCTGGCCAGATCGTTCTGTCACAATATACCAGAGGAACCCAAACACAGACTCAGAAACGGAGTAGTAGGTTGAGAAGGTGTTTATCTAAGAAGGAATCCGGGGAACTTGTGTGGGAATGGGTGAAGGGGCGAGACCAGCAGGAGAGAGCAGGGGGGAAGTTGGGGAAACTGCAGGAGAGCATGGCTGGAGAGGCAGATGAGGGAATGAGCAGGCAGGCAGGCAGATGGAAAGGCAAGCAGGCGGGATGGTGAGTCGTGATACTGGAGCAGAGGAAGAAGCAAATTAGAGGCAAGACAAGGAGACATAGAAACACTAGAAAGTATAATTTCTAGGCGACCAGGGACATGCGCTAACCACAGTGGCTGAAACAACGATCTGGCGAAGAGTGACTGGAGGACCAGGGAAGATATACTGCAGGCTTGATGGGATGATGGAAGTCAGGTGTGAACTGGAACCGGAGGGATGATTGAGTGCCACGCCCACTACACACACACACAGAGACAGACAGAGACGCACGGGAAACACCAGGGGGAGGGAGAACACAAGAAACAAAAGGAAACTGGAGGCACGGCTGAGGCCGTGACAAATTATCCCTTTTCAGGAACCCAAAGATGCTCATAGTCAGCAAAATAAGAGTACAGATAACAAGCATATGACAGTATAACAAAAATTGGCAGCAAAAATGTTCAGGGTCAGGGCTAGAGCTACAGGGGACGGACTGGGAAAATTTAGAGTCTAATGGTTAAGGAAATGAGAAGGACAGATGTTATTACTGGGAGGGATGTTATTACTGTAGGGAGAAGAGATTACTTTTGAGCCTGGTTTTGAAGATGGGGAGTAATTGGGAGCATGGAACAATAGGGTGGAGGAAGTTCCAGAGGTGGGGTGAAAAGGCTCGGTTGGTGAAGCTGTGGAGGCTGGATCAGAATCTGAGGGTCTAGGTAGGTTGGTAGGGGACAGACAGGTAGAAGAGCAATAATACAACAACAGAAACATCTCTTCCTCGTTAAATCTGGCCCCAGTTTACACTGAACTCTTTTTTGGATCTGGATGGGCAGCCCCTCCAATATCACATACATAACTGACTTAGGTCAGGAACACATCCAACTTTGAATGGAAGATTGTGATGAGATCACTCCTGAGAGCCTTTTGCTCATGGATGTTTGGTTCAAATGAGACAGACAAATCCATCTTTTTAACAGAGATGGATACAAAAATGTATACAAAAACAATTTAACTGTATTTATGGCATTTTATTTTGTTGCTGCTTAAAGTACTACTATCCTATTCCTTAATAAATAGCCTCACAACAATGTGCCTTGATGAGCGGGAGTAGGGTTAGCTAGCTGGCTGTCTTACCTTTACTAGCTACGCTAGCCCTGTTGACTTGCACTGTATTAGCTAGCTAAAATGGCCAAAGAAATTGCAATGTTCACATGACAGGAGGAAGGATGGACAGGTGAACATTTTAATTACTTAAATCTTGAAACAAAAAGCAATCAGTTTGATGAGTAATGTTAGCCTAGCGGCAGCAGTCGGGATCACAACTTAAATTGTCTATCTATGATATAGTGACCACCCCCTATATGGTTCACAAACTTTCAAGTATGACTGTATTTAACATTCCTTTCTGTCTGATTAAAAGAAATGCCTGTTGTGATTTGGGAATAGTCAATATGCATTTTTTTTTAATTTACCTCAGTTCTGTTCACATACACATTGAAATGCATCTTAAATACTGTAGTAGATTTAATTCTGTTGTAGGCTGTCATATTGCAGCTGTTTTCCTTTTTGTTGAACATGTATTTCTTTCTCTGTAGCTGTTCAACAGTATGAGCATCTTCATCTTCATGAGTGCCCCACTTTCATTAAGGAGTTGGTCCTCCTCCTCTGTACCTAGATGAGGAACCAAAGCCATACTGATTGAAGGACACATTATATCAGCTCATGAATTCCACAATGAATGGGATGAAGACACAGTAATGAATGCAATCAGGGAGGGTTTTTCACAGAAATTGTCTGGATCAAGGTATTTATTTTGTTGTTCTTGCTCTTGTGTACATATTGTTACGGCTGTTCCTTTGTATTGTATTGCTTTTCTTTTGAGCATCTTTGTGTCCAGTCAGCAGGTACTGTTTTCCAGCGTGGGTTTGGCCCGATCATCCAGACGCCGGCCTACATAACTTCCGGGTTCTCCCACGTGCCGGCGAGGGTAGATGCTTGATAGTGGCGCCTCCTCGACTTCTGTTTTGTGACCTTGTGAAAGCCTGAATACTTAGATCTTTGCTTGTTCATGCAGTTGCTTAGTGTGGCGGGCTGGGAGGAGGGTGGGTGAGGCTTAGCCTGGATCCAAGGGAGAGTTGAGTCGGTGGACTGACTCTACCTTGGATCCGGGACCGGCTGCGGGCAATTAAGCCTGATTGCAGCCGGGCCTGTGCGTGTGGATGTGTGAGCGAGAGGGGACTCGTCAGGGTGAGAGACTGGCGAGGGCGCGTATGGAG
>CABFOQ010026383.1:0-10015 GCA_900660455.1 Gephyroberyx darwinii | reverse complement strand
CCGTTGGGGCAACTGCGCCCGATCAAAGTACGTCCACTAAAAGTTCTGGTTTTTGCCACTGACAGGCTCAGATTGTTATTGGAAGTGTCTGACAACATTACGGAAAGGATCGCTACAGAGATAGGATCCTTTCCGTAATGTTGTCAGACACTTCCAATAACAATCTGAGCCTGTCAGTGGCAAAAACAAGCACTTTTAGTGGACGTACTTTGATCGGCACACTTGCCCCACAGTTTACGTTAACTGTTTCGCGACTGCCGGCTGAGGCGATCTACCGGAGCAATTCCAAAACTTTTTGTACCTATTTTGCGGTATAAATTACAAATTTGTACACATAGAGCCCAGGTTTAAAAATACTGGAATTCCCCTTTAAGTCATTAACTTCTTACTCACAGGGACCAAGCAGAGCAAACAGTTTGAGGTTAGGTACATTTGGGTGTACCACAAAAAAAAGTTTCTTTTGTTTCCCTGTCTGTCTTAATTAATCTTATTGAAAACATGGATACTGTAGATGGGTTATTAATTTCCATCTGACAAAGATTGTATTCTGGCAATAGCATTTGTTCCAAATGATGTATTCTGATGCAGATTAGAGTGGTAGATGGGAAACCAGATATTTTTTATCAGTGGTAAACTCATCAGTGGTATACTGACAGTGTTGCTGCTCACTGTTATGGCTGGAGGAGACACAAATGTTGAAATGTCAATGTTTTGCCATGGTTTTTCAAACTGGATGTTGAGAATGGTTTAATTCAGGTCTTCTTTTATACTAATGATACTTTAAAATCCCTGTTGAGAAATACTCAACACAATACTCAATGCTTGCCCCCCCAACAGCATGGTAAGAGCATAAGGTCAGCTAGAACAACACCCCTGAAGGTGATAGGGTGTTAGTGTCTCAGCAGGGTGTAAGCTTGCCAGTAAGGGTGGCCTCCCTACTACGTCACCCTGCTGTCTATGGTGTTGGTTTTACTGCATGTGTCATGGCCTCAACCGTGCTTCCAGTTTCCTTTTGTTTCTTGTGTTCTCCCTCCCCCTTGTGTTTCCCGTGCGTCTCTGTCTGTGTGTGTGTGCATGTGTGTAGTGGGCGTGGCACTCCAATCATTCCTCCGGCTCCAGTCCACACCTGAATTCCATCATCCCATCAAGCCTGCAGTATATCTTCCCCGGTTCTCCAGTCACTCTTTGCCAGATCATTGTTTCTCACCCCATCATCCATTCCCTCACACTCTCCCCGGATTCCCTTTCCAATAAACACCATCTCCACCTCTTACTCCGTGTCCGAGTCTGCGTTTGGGTTCCCCTGTTATATTGTGACAGCATGATGTTCATACAAAAAAAAAGAGCCTCCTATGACATGTAATTTGCGGGACTGTTGTTAGAAATATTAATGTTACTTTCCAATGTGCTTGACGTTACAAATGTCCTACCACTGAATTACGATATAGAGTGAACAACCTAAAATAAACCATGCCGTCTACTTCTAGTGGTACCATTCAGAATAGCTTTTTTTAATGCTACAGTGTAAATTAATTGTGTGCAGGAGAACATTAGAGTGAATTTGGCCAGGTTATAATGTACCCAGAGGAAAAACCTTTTGCTCAGAGTCGTCTTTCATTTATCTCCTGAGAAATCGGGAGATCTCAATTTTGTGATCACCTTCATCTGAAATGTTTCTCCTAAAACCCCCTTAGGAGCAATGAGGAGACAACAGAGAGGATTATTATTATTAAAAAAAAATATATATATTTTTCAGGATTTCATTTTGCTTCTATGTAATAGTTAGCAGTAGAGAGAGACAGGAAAGATCAGGTGAAAGAGGAGGGATGACATGCGACATAGGTCCTGGGTAGGATTCAAACCCAGACTGTTGGGGTTATGTGGTATGTACATTAGACCACTAAGCCACCAAGATGCACAGGAGAAAGGATTGCTTAATGATGCTGTTTGACAAAAACAAGTAAACTGATTATTTGACAATTATCTCTTGTCCACTCTGTAAGGCAAGAGCCTGGAAGACGTTCAAATCAGGCAGCCGATCCCTTAAGTGCCTTGGTCGCGAAGAAAGTAAAAAACGTAAAATAAAAAGTCCCAAACCCACAATCGTACGTAACATGTTTTGGTATCGTCAGTGCTGTCCCAGCCTCTCGCACTCAAGCATTTACCAGGTGACGTCAGTTAAGTCCTTGAGGGTTCAGGGCTTAGGCTTTTGGGATTGGGCCATAGAGAGAAAAGAGGGAGGAGGCAGTACAGCTGTGACATCAGATGGTGTAAGTATGAAAATGTTGCATCAGAGATTGATCAGTGCAGACCGGCAGGGTAACGGTAGGAGCACGGGTTGCTATCCTTCATTATAAATGTATGGATAAATGGTCGAAGCATCACAAGTGAGTTTCTTCAGAGGGATAGAGGCTCACTTTAACTTTATTTGAAACAGAGACCCACAGGACTTTGACACACTCTGCCACCAGCAGTTCTACCATGGACTTGTTCAACTCTGCTCTTGGAAAAAACATCACTTTTGTGCGTCCTGCATACTTCTTTATTAGTGGCTTTTCTGGACTACCAAATGCAAAATACTATTATATTTTCCTCCTTTTTGTTTACATTGTCTCAGTAGTGGGCAACACTGCAGTGATGGTGGTCATAATCTTGGATCGAAACCTTCACACTCCGAAATATATCGTCGTCTTTAACTTGGCATTTGTAGACCTGTTTGGCAACACATCTCTCGTACCGATGGTTCTGCACACCTTCCTCTTTAGACATCAATATATATCCTACAACAACTGCTTGGCCTACTATTTTTTTGTTTTCCTTTGCCTCTCAATGCAGTCTCTTAATCTTGTTATGCTTTCCTATGACAGACTGGTGGCCATAACATTCCCACTACATTACCATATTGTGGTGACTCGCAGATCTATGCTTGCGTTTACATTCTCAGCCTGGCTTCTTGCCATCCTAGTCAACCTGATAACCGTTGGATTTCTCACTAGACTGTCCTTCTGTAATTCCCTAGTCATCAACAGTTACTTTTGTGACCATGGCCCTATATTTCGGCTGGCCTGCAATGACAGCACCCCTAGTTTTGTCCTGTCTTATTTCAATACGTTTATTATTCTCTGGATTCCTCTGCTGTTTGTCTTGATAACTTACTCCTGTATTGGCTATTCTCTGGCTAAAATATCTACAGCTCAGGACAGGTTTAAAGCCATGAAAACTTGCACGGCTCACCTGTTATTAGTGACCATCTATTATGTGCCTGTCCTAATCACATTTGTCTTGGGAGGAGCAATCCATTTAAATGCTAGGATTATTAACTTGTCTCTGACCTTTATTCTCCCTCCTATGCTGAACCCAATCATATATGTCCTGCAAACAGAAGAGGGCAAAGAGTCTATCAAGAAGTTAAACTTAAAGCTCACAAGGCAATCGATAGGCCGACTGAAGAAATAAATCGATGATGATGACAAGGCCGTGTCTAGGACATGTTGAGCTTTTGCTAAGTGAAAGGTCTACATGGAAGAGAGATAAAAATGCCATTAGATTTAATAAGCAAACAGTTTCTCTAAGATTGAAATTATGCTTCATGGGATTTTATAGCTGAATGTATACTGATTTCTTTGCACAAATTACGCTGCAAGGATTTTACACACTGTCCAATTCATAGAAAATAAGGTTTACAATTAATAATGGAATTAAAATATTCTATAAATCACTTAAGTCTGAACTAACACATTAGAATAAATCTACCTTTGTGCATAATAAATCAGATTTTATAAAAAAAAAAAAAAAGTAATAGTCCACAGGTAGTTTAATCCCATGAAGCATAATTTCAATCTTAGAGAAACTGTTTGCTTATTTGTCTATTTGCTATTGCTATTTTATTTCTCTTTTTGATGTATATGAAGTAAAGAAGAATCACCGTTTGTTTCTTTTCATACCCAAAGTCCATAGTGCACTGTTAAAGTTTAAGCATCTCATCTCAGCCTATATAATGAAATTCAAACACTAATTTAGAAGCTGACATATCTACTGTATAATATCCAATTTCACCATTTACAACTTTAAATAAATGAGCACAATTGACCAATTATGCATTTTTATTTTTACTTTAGTATGTCTTAAATCCCACAAATTTCTGTAACACGGTTACACGGTTAGGAAGAGTCAGGGTGCTAGCTCAACTCTCTCCTGCATCCAGGCAGATATTTTTGAGATGAAGAGAGGTGACTGTTGTTTTGTGTATTTCTTATTAAAAAAAAATTGCATTATAGCAATGGTGTTGGCATGGTGGGGCAAAAAACAACATGAGCAATTCTAAACTGAAAAAAGTCAAAATACAAAATACGTTACAAAATACAAAATCCTTATTATAATATCAAAATACCATGTCCTCATTCTGAACTAATATTTGCTTTGAACTTCATTAACCCTCTGCCCTGTAACTGAAGGACACTGAAGGGCCAGTTATAAACATTTTTTATGAATTAAAATATAGATACTTATCTTCTATACTGATTGCTTTCAACACCACAGATGGATATTTAACATCCTTGCCCCTGCTGATTTTACTTGCAATTGCAATTGAGTGTGCTTGTGTGCACAGATACAGACAGCTAACAAAGCATGCTGGCACTAGCTATCTCATGGCTAGTCAAACAGCTCTGCTCTGCTGTGACTCAGAGCAAACCATGCCCCGCTGTCATTTGACAGAAGCACCAGCTTTCAGACATAAGCACCAGCTTATGGTGGCTTATGGAACTCTGAAAAACACGACCTCTGATACAGAAAAGTGCAATAGAACAGTCATTCAAGTCGGAATTCCCAGTCGGAAACTCGGGCAAGATCCAACTGGTCCGAGTTCGCCGATATAAACACACCTGCTGTCACAGCAATATAGCGGCGCACACCGTGAACAGTAAACACAATTCCCTTTGCATCAATTTTTACTTCACATTCTGTCCAAACCCGACCTGATCGTAGCCCGATAACATTCTGTCCAAACCTGACCAACCCTGACCACTAGCACCAAATTTTGAGCCCGACCCCTCTCTTGATTGAAAGATGCCACCACTGTTCTCACATCTTGATATAATTGTTTACAATTTCGTTTCTGATCAGTGGGCTGTCTTCAAGCCAGCAGAATCAGCTGTTCCATTAGCTTATTGTTGTTGTTGAACTCAAAAGCAAGTTCGGGGTACTGTTGGGTATAAGCCTAAATTCATTGTATGAACAATTACAACATGAACACATTGCATTCCCGTTTATATACATGGATTTAGACCTGCATATGATTGACAGTGGATTGCTAAACACTTTAACAAATTAATGTGAAAAATGGAGCTGGTCACCTCTCTTTGCAAGAGCATTAAAGTCTGGTGTCATTTTTGATGTTGAAATCTGCAGCACAGAGGACAGATGCTGATCATTTAACTGTAACTGGATTTGTTGTAGTTCATCGCAGAAAACGTTTGCTTGCACACATATGTGGAGCTGAATAAAATGTTTGGAACTGTGTTTCATTCAGTGAGCCATAGAACTTGTGAGGCTGTTGTACTTCTCATTGAGAGCAGGGTCTCACTGAATGCCAGTCAGTTCAAGTTGTGCATCCTGTGGTGCTTTCTCACTGTTGAAACTAAACTACTATCACCAGACCACGGCGAAGCCTCACTCTTGTCTTCCTTCACTCCTTTTCTTTACCACCTATAATAAAACGCAACGTTATTTGCACACTGAACACTCCTGGCTCCTCTTTTACCAAGTTTCACAGGCAGGTTTACCACAGTACACTGTAAATTCTAATGAGTTAACCTTACTTTAAAAAAGCATGCAAACCTTAAAAAAACGAAGTAAAGTGGAACAGGTATTGTATGTTGTACTAACAAATGCTTATTTAGTATAGTATACTTACACTTGAGTTTAAGTAACTAAAAAAAACCTGTATAGAGTACTTGATAATTTAATTTAGATGTACTCTTGACTTAGTATAGACTACTCAGAATTACTATTTCAAACAACTAAATCATTTCAAGTGTAGGTACAGGGTAGTGTGGGCAGTTTTTAGTTGTATTTGGTGTTGAAAGTGGGTGGTTCTGGGATGCCAGAAATGACTGTTGAGCCTTCTGGAGGTGTCATGGGCCTAAATCAATGGCACATCTGTGATGGAAGGTGTCCACTTAATAACCCATCACACAAAACCCTGTATCATTTACATTAGGTGGCTAGTAAATGGTGACGTCTGTCTGATGGTCCTGTAGATGTATGACTCCGTAGTACCAATTCCATACACATAACAGTTACAATAATTGCTTACTCTACCATCTTTACATGATGCCCATTCACCCAGGTTAATATTGCATTTCAGATTTGTTAATAATAATCAGAATGGAAAGATTGGAAAATAATTTTATCTTCAAGTCCTGGATAGTTCTCTTAAAGAAAACTGTATGTTATCACTTTAGTCTAGTAAGATTATCCAGGAAACCTAATGAATCAAATTCCTGGTGACTTGATAATTACTTTCTAATTGATTGCATCAGTTGAATGATGTAATTAAACTAGAGATGCACCTCAGAGCATTTCAGCATCTAATGCAGGAAACCTGTATTTTACTGTCCTGCAAAAATATAAATTTTCCCAAATGAATATGTAGCTCTTTGGAATGAAGCCATTCACTCCTCAGTAAAGGCAACACTAACTTCACACACTGAACCTTTTACCATATGATATGAAATGTGCAATTAAAAGTCCCATTATAAAATGTGTGAATGTGAAAGTGACAATTATGAAATAATATTTCTTAACGAGTATTATTCAATTATTTACTGATCTCACAATTTATTAACTATTTACATGTATTTTATATTTCTTCATATTCCGATTATTTATTTCATGAAGGCATATTTATTTGTTTCATTTTGGCACAATTGTTATTCCATGTTTGAGGATTCTGTGGTGACTTACAAGTGTAACAACAGTCTCAAAAGTATCTATACAAATAGCTCAGCAGATACAGCTGCACTGAGTTAGTGATTATTTAGGTATATATGCTCTCTACTGCAGTTTTGTGGCCAGAGGGAGTGGGACCAGAACGGACTATTTTCTGAAAAATGTCTAGCCTTGCCCTTATGCTGTGCCACACCAGTGGAGACTGCCTTGCCAGACCTGGGTCAGCCTAATGACCCCCAGCTCCACCAGGTGTCAAATCCAGACTGGCATAACTACACCTGGTATCCAGTGCAAGCTCACATGGTCTTACTGAGCAACACATGGTCCCACTCAACAAGTCTTCAAATGTTCCTTGTTGTATTTGCCTTTGATCTCTTCTGTTTGCTGAGACTGAAAGTGACAGGTTTTCCCTGCTGTCTTGCCCGGGGAGGTGTACCGCCCATCAGCTGTCAAGGCAACGCAAGGGAAGACGTCATCAAGGGTGTGCCTAGCCGTGGTTCGCCAGGTCAAGCAGTGAATAGTACTTTTTTTTTTTTCCTTTTGTGGAGATTTAGCTCTCTGAGGTCTCGAGAGCACATCCCCACCTTTTCCATTTCTTGTTGTTTGTCTTGTCTGTCTTCTACAATGGCGTTTTAGGGCCACTGTTTAGAAATAAGTAATGTAAGATTTCGAGAATAAAGTCCTAATATTACGAGACTAAAGTTGTAATATTTTGAGAATAATCTCATAATAGGCCTTTTATGGAATGAAGTCATTAAGTTTCGAGAATAAAGTCAGAACATTACGAAAATCATAAGTCATAATATTAGGAGAATAAAGTCATAATATTTCGAGAATAAAGTTGTAATATTATGTGAATAATGTAATAATATTATGAGAATAAAGTCGTGATATGTGAGAAAAGCTGCAAGTAGCCTAATGCAAGCAACAGTTTCGTTGTTAAAATCGAAATGGACGATTTGGTTAAATCATACTTTAGGATCATGCATTATAGGATGTAAACCCTATCCCAAAAAAGCGAATACCATGTTTTTATTAACAAAGAATGGACAACAATATACTGAGAGGCATATGGCGAGAGAGAGAGTGGGACCTACAGCGGCGGGCCGACCTATCCCGGAGGATGCAGCCAGGGCAGACTTGAACGAGCTGGCCAGTCGGGTTGGAGCTGGTTTGACTCCTGCATGACTGGCAGCTTTGGTGTCTGCGGCTGACCTGCCAGGACCAAGAGGCGGCCAACCTGTCCCGGAGGATGCAGCCAGGGCAGACAAGTTAGTCTACCAGTCTTCCAGCAGGCAAACCAGCTCATCCAAGTCTGCCCTGGTTGCATCCTCCAGGACAGGTCGGCCGCCGGCCACCGCTGTTAATAAAAACATGATATTCATGATATAACATGAGTCCACTTTTCTCTTTTTAAGCTTTTTTGAGATAGGGTTTACATCCTTTAATACCACAGCGTTTTAGGGCCACTGTTTAAAAATAAATAATCTAAAATTTTGAGAATAAAGTCCAAAAATTACGAGATTAAAGTCGTAATATATGATCCTAAAGTATGATTTAACTACATCATCCACATCCATCATAACTGGTATACACTAATTTGTACATTGTGTGTACTTTTTGTATATTTTTTATATTTTTTTAAATATTTATTTTGTAATTTTGTTTATTGTATAGTGCTGTGTTCCTCTCTCTTGTTTTGTACACCCTCTGCTGCATAACTGCAATTTCTCCTCGGGGACAATAAAGAGCTAAATCTAATCTAACAATAAAGCTGCTGCTTGCATTAGACTACTTGACACTTTTCTCATCATATCAAGACGTCATTCTCTTAATAGTATGACATTATTCACGTAATATTACGACTTCATTCTCGAAAAAAACTATGACTTTATTTTCGTAATAACACTGAGTTTATTCTCGAAATATTATGACTTTAATCTCCTAATATTGACTTTATTTTATATATTTTTACTATATTTCGTAACATTACGACTTTATTCTCGAAACTTTATGACTTTTATTTAGTCTTCCCCTTCCCCATGATGCTTGAATAATTAATTCTAAAGTAATAATAATTAGTAATGGAAAGATTGGAAAATAATTGTATCTTCCTGTCCTGGATAGTTGTCTTAATGAAAACTTTATGTTATTGTTTCATCACTTTAGTCTAGTAAAATTATCCAGGAAACCTAATGAATCAAATTCCTGGTCACTTGATAATTACTTTCTAGTTGATTGCATCAGTTGAATGATGCAATTAAACTGGAGACACACCTCAGAGCATTTCAGCATCTGATGCAGGAAACAAGTAGAGTGAAAAAATATAAATGACTGCCTTCTTACTGTATAAACATTTACTGTCTGTGCTGCAGTGAGTGCTTGACATTGCCTGAGGTCAGTTTGGTTATTACAACTTTTACCATACAATTAACCCATGCAATTCTCCATTACATTTCCTTTGTTGTTTATTTTACAACCAGGGATACAGAAGGCTGCGATGGGCCCAGAAGAGAAAGCTGCTATCATAGTCAATGCCACATTTGTTCGCCCTGCGAAGTTCTATCTCAGTGGATTTTCCAACATCCCTCATGTTAAGTATTACTATGTGGTCCTGTGTTTTGTTTATGCTGTGACTGTTGTTGGAAATGGTTTCCTCATCTCAGTCATCTATCTGGTCAAGGCCCTTCATACACCTAAATACATGATTGTCATCAACCTGGCTTTGACAGACTTGTGTGAAAGCACTGCCCTTATCCCAAAGCTCTTGGACACATTCTTGTTTGATAGGAGGTACATTGTGTATGAGGCCTGCTTAAGTTATATGTTCTTTGTTTTGTTCTTTGCAAGTATGCAGTCGTGGACACTGCTCACCATGGCTTATGACAGATTTATAGCAATTTGCTTTCCTCTACGGTATCATGCTATTGTGACTAAACCAGCCATTGCTGCAATATTGATGTTTGCATGGGGTTTCTTGGTGAGTTTAATAGCATTCTGTGTTGGTATTATTGATCGTCTCTCCTTCTGTAGATCTTTGGTGATTAAGAGTTTCTTCTGTGAT
>CABFOQ010026382.1:0-11029 GCA_900660455.1 Gephyroberyx darwinii | reverse complement strand
CCGGGGCCGTGACAGACAGAGACCACGAGAGGCAGGAGCAGAGTCAATGGCCAGCAGGGCCGTTTTATTTGCACCAATACAGTCCGCAACATAAACACGGCCCGGTCTTGACGCTTGGCTGGACGCGGCTGCTGCTGGCTCGTCCCTGCTCACACAGCCGACCGGATTCTCCTCCATCCTTGTCGGCTTCTCAGTCATCCTGCCAGTCTCTCACCCTGGCGCTCTCTCACACACAGTCACACACGGGTTAAAAAGGGCCCGGCTGCAATCAGCCTTAATTGGCCGCAGCCGCTGACGGCAGCACGAGCCCTACCCCCCTCAGTCCGCCACAGTTGTCTATCATGGAGATGTCGTTTCTGTTCGGATCTGAGGTATTAGTCGTGATGCTGCGACGGGTGGGCTAATAACTTATTTGATTTTCAGCATGATTTGTTGGGAGCAAGTCAAAAATCCATATGTAACGTCTTTTCTCATAGAGCTCTGAGGTTGGATTACTGATGTCTAGGCCTGATCCACAATGAGATTTCATCTTTTATGCATTTCAGAGCATTGCTTAATATTCAATGTATGTGAAATGCCATAGCCCCTAATATATGCCTTGAATGTTTCCATACAAGATTCAGAGATACCTGTAATGAAGTATTACTCTTGGAAGATCTCTATTAAATTTGATATAAATCAAGTTTTAAGAGCCGTTCCCTTGAGGTCTTATTTGTCACTGGACTAATGAAATGTAATTACATAGTGTGATCATTGGCCGCATCAACAAAAACGTAGTCTATTTCTTGAGAGATTGTTGAACTGGAGAGAACAAGGAGAATAGTCTCTCATTGGGGTTCAGGCAACGCCAGACACCAAAGTCAAAATGATCTAGAAAGGAGAAAATAGCTTGGGAAGTTTGGGATACCGGCCTTTTTTTTTTTTTTTTTTTTTTACAGAGGTTCTAATACACAATTAAAATCTCCTCCCATAATATTGAGTATTGAGCTCAGGGAGTGCATACAAAATTAGCAATTTTATAAAGGTACATATCTATTTGATAGAATTATTGGCTTTGTATAAATATCCAGTTATTATTATACGCCTACCACTTGGGTCTTTGACGGTAACGTATCATAATAGCCATCCCCTATGATTTATTGGTGAATCCTGCATTCAATACCTGACCTTTTCATGCCCTATATAAGCACTGAGCAAATATGTTATGGTGGGTTTGTTTTTTTTTGCTTTAAGACTATATTTGCTTTTAAATGGCTAATGTAAGATTTAACTCGATTACATTTTATAGTTTTTCAAATTCCTTTGACATTCCTAGTGACATATCTCATTTCCTCAATTGCCATCATTACTTTTTAACTAAATGTCAGATGCATAGTAAAGGGCAGTAGTATATGGCAATTGTAAAATTGAAGGGGGAAAAAAAGACAGATTCACATAAATACATACTTACCTCCTCCCCCTCCCACCCCAGTCTAGCCTACACTGCCCCACCAGCCCTGCTTATCCCTAACCTGGAGCTAGGATAAGTCCTCTTCCCCCTCCCCCTGCCAACGCAATATTTCTTGGGCACTAAACACTCAGTCCCCCACCCCCAGTATCAGTACCGTATTGACCATTGGGTGAATTTCCTCTTTGTATTGAAATCTTTTCCCCCTTAACTACCAAGAATTTTAGTCATTATTCTCATCACAGATGCATTTATTAGGCTCACAACTTTTATAAATTGAGTTAACCAAACAAACTAGGCCCAGAAAGATTTGCTAGGCCTACATCTTGTTGAATGTCTCATGTGAAACAAGTTTAATGTGTAATATCCAAGCTTATAACTATGAGGAATGATTAGTAAAAAAGAAGAAAAAAGAAAGTTTGTTCTGATGACCCAGCCGCCATAGTGTTAGCATCCACCGCATATCTCAAAGAGATGCTGTTTTACGCCAAACTCAAATTCTGGTCGAGCCGGGAAGCAGAGCCAATAACCGTATGCCTTTCTAGTCTTTTCTTTCTGTAGTAACTCCTGTGCATAGTTGAAAAATATCTTGATACGCAAGTTCTCAAATATTACCTGCCCCTTCTCGCACGCCTCTATGTACAATTTTCAACTTTCTTGTTGAAATTCCTCTCCCGTAGTTTTTCAACTTGTTTCTTGAACTCAGTCAAACGTCTGATGAGCCTCGTCCAAAACATTTCATTGTACAGTATGACTGTAAGTGATGCTGCACATTTGATAATAAATGACTTGACTTGACTAGCTACTGTGTCATCAGCCTTCTGTCATTTCCAGTCCAGATCTCCTACAGGCTTCTGGACTTCAATAGCCTTGGCTTCTGCATTTTTGGAAGCTTCGGTTCATTCATTCACTCTGTTAGTATTTGTTATTTTGATTTTGTCCTTATCCTTAATATTATTTCATGAGTCGATTCCAGTTATGTTCTATGATTATTTGCACTTAAAGAAGTAAATCAGGAGCAGCATGCATTCTGGGAAATTCACCCATATTTTCATTCATATATTTCTATTTAATATACAGAATCATTTACTTCTATTTGCCCAGGGAAACTTGTCTGAGCTCCAACACTCAGCTTCACATGCATACAGTTGCATACATTCACACTGATTCAGATGAACAACTTTCCAATCCAACAATTCCAACAAGCAAACTTCTCTAACCTCTTGGCTACTACCGTCCCATGCATACTATGTATTGGTAGACAACTGGTTTCTCAAGGAGATGGCAGCATCAAATGGAAAAAAAGTTCTGTTCACCTCACAGCCACACTGAGGAACTGGCCACTACATACAGTAACATGTACTTCACTGTATTTCTAAACCCAGCAAGCATATTTGTCTGTACAAAGTATGACTTTGAAGTGTATGTGTGTATGTGTGTTTCTGTCTGTCTGTCTGTCTTTCCACAGCCATATTACCAAGCCAAAGCATTTATTACTCTCTTCCAAAGACTTCCATGAGAAAACTCCCTGGCAAGGGATGAATCCCACTGTGTGTATCACTCCTCCAGGCTTGTTTGCACGTGTGTGTGTGTGTGTGTGTGTACAGTATGCTAGCCATCCTTCAGCGGCAATACGGCTGGCACTGACAGCTGTGGCAGTTCCAGTTATTGAGTCGATGGGTAATTGGTCTCATAGGAGAGACATGAGGGAGTGTGTATGTGTGTGCGCGTGTTGTGTGTATACAACGTGTCTTACGTGTGTGCATACCGGCAGGCACCAGGAAGAGAGGATTCACCATCTTGAAGATTGCCCAAGAGAAGAAGATCACAATTGTAGAAAAACTGCCTGGTGAAATGATTAACACTTTTCAGCCAACGGTACTAAGCACTTCTGTGCTCGTGGAGAATGTCCCCATTTACAAGACACATTGGGTGTCCGCCATCCTTTAATTTCCTATAACAGGTCTGTTATGCCCGCTCTTATTATTTTCCCTGCAAGCCACATGCATATGTATCTAGGGTTATCGTTAAAACGTTTATTTCCAGACTGTGAAGATACAGGGTTCCTACACAACGTCCAGCATCTCCATGTGCTGATATGTTCATCAGCAGTGTTCATCAGCAGTGTTTTCATGAGGTCCTTGTTGAACTGCCATGTTTGCAATGCCTGTGATAGTAACCTTTATAAAGCAGCTGATGGTCTTAAGCTATTGCTCTTGCTGCTGCTAGATCTGCATTGGGGGATTGATTTTTCCATTTCACATTTCTCTACAATTCAAAGCGTTTGGCTAGCTAACAGAAGATGCATTTCAAGTTCCCTGGTTAAGTCATGTCATTTTACGTTAGATTGTTTGGTTTAGGTTTTGCACATTGTTTGTTGGATGTCTTTGTTGTAAGTTGGCTTACATTCCACTGAAAAATGTAAATTTTCAGCTTTCTCCATGGCTATGAGGCATTTGGACAGGAAATTGGCATGAATGGATATTGAAAATTGGGGTTTGTGGTATTTTAAGTAAACATTGTATGAGCAAAACCTTGTCTTGCCCTTCGTGGTTTCATAATGGGTTTTGAATTGAAAAATCTTGACGTGTTTTACATCAGGAGTTACAGTAAATGTTGTTGGTTGCATTTGCATTTTACATCCAGAATTAAGGTAAATGGTTGCATTTTTTGTCCCACTTTTCCTGTTAACAGCAAACACGCGACCTTCCATACTACCAAAATCACTAATCGAACATAGCAGATAGTCGTTGTTTAATACCAGAGTGTATGATCAAGACAGGCAGTAGACGTAGTAAAACTGTGGATGCCTGAAACCAGTATTTGGTGTTTCTAAATTAATTAATTGCACTTTTAAGGTGATTCTCCAACAGTACAAACAAAATTTAGCAAGTCACCAACATGGGTCTTTCATTCTTTGTTGTAGATATAGCATTAGCTTAGTAGGTCTTACTAAGGGCATACTCACACTAGGCCCGGTTGGCTTGAACCGTGCCGGAGCACGATTGATTAGTGTACGGTACAGAGCGATCACACTAGTCAAACGAACCGGACTTTGGGGGTCAACCCTGCTCGGGCACGGTACGGATGGCCTAGTGTGAGTGCGCCCTAAGTTGCAGGATTGAGCTATTATTGGTGATTTGAGTTTTCAAAATGTTAATGTTGTCAAAATGTGGCAACTGTTTTGTGTGCTTTTGTTTGTGTCTCAGGTCTTATTATGGCTGAAAGGAACTATTACTTGACTGATCAGGATGTTTGTTAGCTTGTTCCTTGAAAGGTAACTAGATTGAGCAGAAGAAAAGCTAGATGTTTGACTGCTTGACATATTAACATGCCATTAAAGGGCATTTAGATTGTGAGATGATAGACACAAACATAATTTTTCACAATAATGGTTCATACAGTTTGTGTCTGTAACTATGACACTACTTGCTTAAACTGACTATGTAAGCATTGCTTACAACATATTGTGTGTGTGTTTTTGTGTGTGTTTGCATGCATAGTACATGTGCATATGTGTGTATCACATCCTGAAAGAGGCAGAGCCCTACAAAACTCAATGGATGCCATGTTGAAGATGGTTTAATTATTTGCTGGGTGGATTTCAAGGTGTCAGCCATCAGGCTAGCTGAGGGAGAGTCTTATGGAGATCAGGCACTTAAACAGCACACACATGCACGTACGCAAAACACACACACACACACACACAGTATTAGCAGTGGTCTCTGGCAGAGACACCAAGCTTCTGTTTGTATCGTTGCAGAGCCCTTTGATGTGTAGTACCAGTCTGCATGCTGCTCTTTCTCTCCCTTCTCTCTCTTGTGCTCCCTCTTTACACACACAGCCAGCTGAGGGAGTTGTCCAGCTTGTGTAATGTGTTCAGTGCATGTTGGGCTGCCAGACTCCATCTGGCCAGAGCCAATTCCTGCCAAAGGATCAGCCAGGATGCAACATCAAACGGCATGTCAAACTCCCACTACTGGATGCCCAGTTAAACTGGGTCTGTGTGTGTGTGTGTGTGTGTGTGTGTGCGTGTGCGTGTGCATGTGTGTTTGGGGGGGTGAGATCCATAGACAAACTGAAATTGATTGAAAAGGAGCTATTCTCGTAAGCTTTCGAGTCTCTGCAGCCAAAGCTAATTGGAAAAGCGTCAAACACACACTAGTTTTCTTAATGCCAGTTTTACATTTACAAAAATGTGAAGATTGTACAACAATTGTAGGCCTATCAGAATAATGTCTGCATAACTGGACTTATTTCTCAATGGAAGAACAATACACCAAAGAATTAACTCAGAACTTTTGCAGACACCGGTTGATTCCAGCCATTCCAAGCTTCCCAGTTCTCTACAAACATCTCAAAAGGTATGCTTGGAAAACTGTTGCATCCTGGGATCAATGGTAAGCTCTGAAGTAATTTTAGTTATTTTTTCTGTTCATTTTTTATGAAAGGCAATACCAAAGCAGTAAGACTGGAGTTATTACCTCGTTACCTAGTTAGTTACCTTAAACACGCAGTCAACAAATTTGAGTACAGCGACCACATGAACTGTGCAGCTTTATGTCAAGAAGAACCCGACCTTGTTGTGTGCCCCGAAACGACAGAAGTACAAATTCAAGCGGAGGGACCCATTGGGACAGCAATAAAGTTTTCCATGTTTGCATTTTTTAACTATTTCAAGGAGTGTATATATTTATATGTTTTTTATTGCTGGGATATTTGGCCTACCTGTTGTAGTTTTTATGTTGTGCTGAAAGGACAGCTCCTGTGGTCTTTAAATTACAGTGGCTAGTGCCCGCAGCCTATTGAGCCCCATTCAGTGAAAAGGCATGGCGATCTGTAACGTTTTAAAGTTTTATTGTTTTAACGGTGTTGTTTTATTGTTATGCTGTATATACAGTATATGGCCTGCGTCACGGGATTCTAGATGGAATCACGTTTTCATCCTCTTCTGGCTTGGGACATTTTCTCCAGAAGTTGCAACGTCACTTCAGTTCTTATCACCTGTTCAGTGCAACTTCTTATATTGTATTGCTGTAATTAATTGTTGTGCCGTGTTGTTTGATTGAAAGGCATTAGGTAATTTGCCTCCTTTTATCAAATTGTTTCAAATTGGCTTCATTTAAGTACATTGATTAGTACACCAAGTAGGCCTACGTTGTTGTCGAATTATCTTGTTCCAAAATAAATCAATTGTATTTTTGTAACTTGTATCTGTAACAGGTCTCATCTGCGTGGCGTATAGCATTGTGCAGCACTTGAAACAGTATAATGATAATAACAATCTATTCAAATTTGACAATTACGTTATTTGAACATAGCAACAATGTATTGAGGCATGCAATTTCCTCTGCAAAGATAACAAAAACAGTGGTGAGTGCACCAGTAAAAGTCGCAGCAGTGTATTTTCAATGTCGCTATTCTACTACTGCTCTGATACTATGGTTAGGCTACATTGGAGAGGGTGATTATTCCTATATGCTGCATCAAAAAAAATTTTTAAAAAAATTCCCAGAATTCAACCGTCAAGTTGGCAACCCTAGCTGTCTTGCGTTTATGATGTTTTATTTTTAGAAGTTATCACTCTACGTGCCACATAAAAAACGATACCAGGGTTGTATTACTAAAAGGTTCATCTATTTTGTAACATTGGACAATGCTAATGTTTGTCGCCTATGGGGTAACAAAACATCAACATTATGCTTAAGTGTTGGCATGTCCACTGGAAAGAGACAATGCTAACATTAGGCTATCTAACGTTACCAGAGAGAGGTTTTGGTGCCTGTCCTTTTGTCACATATAATTTACCAACAAGACAATTTCTCAAAAAGTCCTTAAATCTGGTTTATTTAATGATAGTCAAGACATAACATTAACTAGCAACTGAATAAAGTTAAGATTAGCTTGCTAGTCAGTAATAGTTGTCTGTAGTTTCAGCAAATGAAAATATAAACAAAAACATAAAAGTTGTTAAGTTAGCTAACTTTGCTGACGTTACGGTGTTTCAGCCAACGTAGCCAAATCTGAGTCGAATACAACTTTTTTACTTAGCTGAACTTCTGCCATTTTCTCTGTTGGTGAAACAGTGAACAGAACAAAAAAATAATGGATGAGGAGGAGAAGGGCTTGTGCAGGCGCTTTTGAATTTCAAACACCAAGCTGACGCTCCAGTGATGCTTGCAATAGAATGTGACAATGCGGCAGGATGGGCGATGCACTATAGGGAATCAACACTCTATTTAGCTTGCAGGATGGGAATAAGATGTTTTTTTCAGTGTTATCTATTGATGAGACATAGGCAATTCTGTGTTAAGTTCTTATGCAATACCTCTTATAGCATTGTAGCTATAGTCTTTTCGCTACACAACTACGGGAACCGAAGTGGCTTCCCGTAGGCATCATTTAAAAAAAGAGAAAGAAGAAGGAGAAAGCATCCTTTATTAGTAAGTAAGTTAGCAGAAAGCCACTCATTCAGTTCTTACTAAAGCAGAATGTAATAGGGATGTGAGAAAATTTTCTGTAGCACAGCTAATGGCCAGGGGTTTGTAGTAACGCGTTACAAGTAACGCAAATTAGTAAATAAGTTATTGTTTTGAGAACAGGTACTTCTTACGTTATTTTCTTACTCTTTACATACTCTTTACTTTGTTACGTTTAACCAACTCGTTAGCTTTACAAATATTTTTCCTTTTATTGATGGCTATAGATCAATCCGGTGGGAGTAATGTTAAGACTGGCAAACTTTACTATTAAGGAGCCAAAACAATATAATAATATCCTCTTGCGCTGTTGGCTGTCAAAATAGAGTGAGCCGAATTCGGGAACTTATAGAATACCATCAGCGAGCGAGCTAAACAAGAAATGCAAGCAATTACATGATCTCTATCCCGTCAAACTAGAGATGCAAATAACCACATATACCACAACTGTAAAACACCAAATAATAAATTAATGAAAATAATAATATTTATAGTGTTTACAGAGTATTGCCATTTATTTCATGTTATTTAGTGTGCTCTTGAATTGCTTTTTCTAATTGAGACAGTTTTGTTGACCAATGGTAAATTTTAATTTGGGCTTATTGTTTACCAGTTAATTTATTAAACAACATCTTAAACATTACAAAAACTGTGTTGTCAGTGTGTGCAGATCGCTACATTATTACATTGGCCTTGTTCACGATTCAATATGGCTCCTTGATCCGGGTACGCAGAAGTCGGGTCCTTTGGCTCAGCGATTCAGTGAATGGCTAAGTCGGTCCTTTGGCTCAGCGGTTCACTGAGCAGCTCAGTCGATTCTTCTGATCAGTGGTTAATTTGATTCAACAGCACCCGGCTCAGACACATACACACCAGTCACCTAATGCTTGGTTGTGTGCATATGTATGTTTTAATCATTAAATTGGATGAATTTTATTATGATGGCTGCATTTATGTAGTGCTTTTATCCAAAGCGCTCTACAATATATGCCTCTCATTCACACACACACACACACACACACACACCAAGCTACCATGTAAGGTGCTGGCCTGAACATTGGGAGCAATTGGGGTTCAGTTTCTTGCCCAAGGACACTTTGACATGTGGCCAGGAGGAACTGGGGATCGAACTGCCAACCTTGTGATCAGTGGACAACCTGCGCTACCACTGAGCCACAGCCGCCCCTGCCATACCCCCTGCTTTAGGGCACAGGACACTGCACAAGAGCCTGAAAATTGCGCACATGGTAGGAATATGTACCAAACTTAATTTGTAACTAATACTCAAAGTGATTTTTTGACTGGATACTCTTACTCGAGCTTTTATGAGTAACTTTTTTACAATTTTTCTGTACTCTACCCACCCCTGCTAATGGCACAATTGTACAATACCAGAATGCTAGTTAAAGTTAAATAAAACCTTACCCTCTACCTCCAAACTACCATGGTTTAATGCATATCACTGACAAACTATTAGGTGACAAATCTACTTAGGAATGAAATCAAGTGTCTCCTTAACAACAGCAAGCAAGTTCTCTGCCCAGAAAAAAGCTGGATTAGATCATTAGATCTTTTGCCTCTCTTTGGTATCCTTTGGTAAAAAGCATCAATGAAACATGAGCATCTTTTGTGCAGTTTACTGAGGCCACATCACATGATTACTGGGTACTGAAGTTCAAATTTCAAGCAGTTATCTCACTACCTTTTGAAACTGCCAATGTGCAAAGTTTCCTGGTGCAGCTTTAACATGACAAAAAAACGGTCTTGGGCTGGTCCAACACCTGTGGGATCAATTAACTTTCAATATTTACAAATAAATACAGCACGATTCACAAATGTATTTTGCGATTTATATATAAATGACTCAAATATTCACAAATATATTTTTTTATTTTTACTTAAATATATTTACAAATATTTGCTTCATATAAATGTAAAAAAAATCCACATATAATTGAAATAAGGTTCACAAATAAATTAGTGTTCACAAATGTCTTTCCAATGCACACACAAATACTTCTCGTTTTATATAAATATAAAACAGATCCAGCTTTTTTACAGCTTTCATGACCTTTTTTAAACTTTGCACAACTTTGCACTTTGAAGCAGCTGTGCTTCCATGAATGTATAGGACCTATATTACAATAAAGAGCCATCTAATCTATACAGAGGCACGATCCGACTGACGGCAAACTAATTCAACCTAGCTGTAGGCCCGAAATAACATAGGCCTACATGAAAAAATAATAACCTATGTCTACCCGGTAAAACGGGGACAGCAGCTATGGTCCCTCTGGCTCATAGCTGAAATCAGATGAAATCAAACACTCCTCCTCGCTCCAGTCCACATCGCTCAAGTCTGAGACTTCTCCACTGTTTCAATAAGTGTTTGATTATAGTAATAAGTACAAACAACTACGTATCTTCAAACACTTGACTGATATCAAACATATCTCAGGCAGTACAACTCTATGGCCCAATCCCAATGTCGCCCCTAAAGCCTAAGCCCTGAACCCTCACGGACTTAAACGACGTCAGCTGGTAAATGCTTGAGTGCGAGAGGCTGCAAGGGCTCGAAAGGTACGAGAGGTAATTGTGAGCATCATTCAGCAAAAAATAAAAGAAATGGTTGATGAATAAACATTTGTCCTTCCATTTGTTTACCGTTTTTTTTTTAAACGCTTCCGGGCTTCCCCTGGTAACCTCATATTCAACGTCACAACACTATGAACTGTGGGTAATTCCTTCAGGCAAAGTCTGCAGAGATGTGGACTTACGGAAAGTGTGCATAAAGGGCTCAAAAAGTCTGTGAGATTTGATGATTGATGATTTGACAGTGGGACAGCCCTAAACCCTCGCACATTTAGCGGGAACGCGCCTCAAAGTCTGTGAGTCCGTGAGTATGGACATTGGGATTGGGCCTATGACTCTCGTGACAGTCTTTGACTGGACTCTGCCCCGTGTTACTCCCTCAAAGGTCCCACTGGGAAACACATACTGCAATGTCCACCATCAGATTCCCCTTCACCCAGTTCATGAAACAATGCCCAAGCCTCTTCTACATTTAGTCTTCGGTTTGATCTCTTCATCTTCTCTCTCTTCA